>BRDA01010942.1:0-20833 GCA_036984385.1 Crenuchus spilurus | reverse complement strand
TTTTTTCTGTCTCTCTCTCTGTCTCCCTCCTTTCTTCTCCATCCTTTTTTTCTGTCTCCCTCTCTCTCTCTCTCCTTTCTTCTCCATCCTTTTTTTCTGTCTCCCTCTCTCTCTTTCCCTCCTTTCTTCTCCATCCTTTTTTCTGTCTCTCTCTCTCTCTCTCCCTCCTTTCTTCTCCATCCTTTTTTCTATATCCCTCTCTCTCTCTCTCTCTCTCTCTCTATTTCTCCCTCCTTTCTTCTCCATCCTTTTTTTCTGTATCCCTCTCTCTCTCACTCACTGTCTCTGTCTCTCTCCCTCTGCTTACCCAATGCAGAAATATCCGGAGAGGAAGGTATGACCCTGCTGAACAAGCCATGATGTGATATCAGTCTTTATTCTTTCTTGGGATGGATGTGGACAGTTGAGCTGATGATTTACAGTCACACTGCATCATTTTCAGTCTGATCTCTATCTGCTACACCTGCAGAGTTCAGTCTGCTCAGAAAAGAACAGAACACATCATTTAAAGTAGAAATCAGTGGGCAGTTGCTGGATCTATCAGAGCATCTTTAGTTTGTGTTGATGAGCTTCAGTCAGAGGTTTGTGATGACGGGTATGTTAGTGTAGTGATGTGGGCGGATCCTTCTGATCAACATGGACACAAGACATCATACAGAGAGTGAAAGTAACTGTAACTGTGCTGCTCCAGGTTTTGGAAAGTCAGATAAAAGCTTTTTAAGAACAGATGATTTCTTCCACACCAAACACCACCCCAAAGTCTGCCCACCGAGAAACCTGATAGGTCCTCTTTCTCACTCTCCAAAATATTGACTTCCAGCACATTGTAACTAGTGCATCTCCAGAAATGAGAAAATGATGAAAAAGTCCATTTGTCTTCACAATTTAATCCAAAAAGTTAACTTTCACATATTTTATACTCATCACACATAAAGTGACATTTTAAGCCTTTTTTGTTTAAATTACTTTTTTAAAATAATAATTTAATGAAATGATCCAATAATTTGAAATTCTGGATGTTTGCTTTTTTCCAAAATTGGATGTACACAGTATCTGCATTGGCATTTTTCATTGAGGAGCAAAGGAGGTCTTCATCACTTATACAGGCTGTATATAAGAAGTCAAAAGTAACAAATGTGGCAGCCAGCTTGACTGCCACTGAATACAGTTACATTGACATGAAGCACATCACTGTTTTTCTGGTGAAATTCTCTACCAGTTTGATGTGTCACACACCTACCTTCCCAACTGAAGTGGAATTCAAAATGGCGGCATTCAAGATGGCCACCATGTTGGACATTCTCCCTTCCCCCACAGCTTGAGTTTAAAACTGGATCACTGCTTACTAAGTTATTGTATATGGATGCCTCCTTACCTTTGAGACACCTTGTATCTTTATTTATCTTTTGGATTCATCCATCCAGTCATCCGTCCATCTCGATCGTACAAAAAGGCTTTGAACCGCTCAGTAAATTTGGTGTTTTTGATGTAAAAGAATGGCTTTTTTGATTTGAGTTGTTGATTTTTGTCGGCTTCAGTGCGTCATGGCCTTTGGCGTGGAACAACTGGAGTTTCAAATGAATATTCAGCAAATGTCTTCTGGTTTCTTTTAGAAGAGAGTGTCAGTGTTTCTGTTCTTTTCTTAGTATCAGGCAAAGGTTTAAACCGTACAGATACAGCAGACAGAGATCAGGAGACAGACAAGACCAGAGAAGATCGTTTCCAGTGTAGAATCAGTATTTTTATTTCATTGTTATTCTAAACCGATAAGCTCATTGCGCACTTTCTGAACAGTGTATATAAACGACCTCTGAAATTGTGCACTTTGTAGTTGGAGATAAACATATTCAATGACCCTGTGATGAGGACACTGTCCTGTACAAGTGTCTCCATCTTTCAGACGAGACTGAACGGTCCTGATTTTCTGAGATTTGGTCATTTGTTCTAAAAGAGTAGGCTGTGATGTCCAGCCCACTTCTGATCATCTACATCTTTATAACCTGGCTGTGATTGTGTTCTGAGAGTTCTGGTTCTGGCTGCAGGTGGACGCTGACCTTTGCTGGTGGTTGTGGTGAATCTCTAACGGCCCAAATGTCAAAGTTCTTTGTGTCTAGAAAAGTGCTGTAAGACCTTGTAGTTCATGTCACCACCCAGCTAACAGAGAACATTATCAGAATGTTCAGCAATGTTTTAAAAAGGTTCCAGGAACGTTCGTCTGTAACCTTACAGAAAAACGTTCCTGGAATGTTCCGAAAAGGTGTGACATCATAATGGTTTGCATTATAATGTTTTTGAAATGTTTCTCACAGAACATTCTTAGTTAGAAAACACTAACATTATGGCAATGTTGGAAGTAACATCAGCAATTTTTTGGGTTGTGAATATGATGACGTCAGATCATTGAGCAGAAAAGGAATCCGCAGTTCATTTTAACATGTGTAATGTTGTAGCAACGTTCCTGGAAACATTCTACAAACATCTAGAAAACTTGACAGATTGAATGTTCTAAGAACCACATTTGTAACATTCCATAAACGTTCTACTAACCAAAACAAGTTAGCTGGGCAACTAGAACATGACGACATGACTTCAGAGGTCTAAAACCAAGTACTTGCACATCTCTTATTTTATTCATTTAATTCATATAGGTAAACTCGTATTTTATGTTTATTACACATAAAGTGACATATTTCAAACCTTTTTTGGTTATAATGTTGATATAGTATGAATTGTAATTTACTCAAACTAAAAATGAAATTTGAGATTCTGGATTTCTGAGCCAAACTGATCAACATTAAGACAAAACCAAGGCTTGAAATATCTCACTTCACATGTAATGAATATGAAGTATATGTTAGTTTACCTTTTTGAATTAAATTATGAACACAAAGAAAGTTTTTCAGTATATTCCAAGTTTCTGATATGACACTATACAGTGGTGCTTGAAAATTTGAAAGCTTAGAATTAGTTTTGGGGGTTTTTTTGCATACATTTGCTTAAAACTTCATCAGATTGTCACTAAAAGTCCTAAAAGTAGATCAAGAGAACCAAATAAGACAAAATATTAGACGTGGTCATTTATTTATTGAGGAAAATGATCCAACATTACATGCCTGAGTGGCAAAAGTATGTGAACCTTTGCTTAAAGTAACTTCTGTGTTGTCGTCCCCCAAATCTTCCATGTGTCTTGAAGGATGGCGGGTCAAGCGTAGCTGTACTAGCAGATTGAAGGGTTCATGGTATGGCTTGAGACTTGGCTTGAGGTAGAGAGATGCTGGTCCAGTTTTTGTTTTGTAGGCGAGCATCATCAGGGTTTTGAATTTGATGCGAGCAGCTACAGGAAGCTGGTGAAGGGAACGTAGCAGTGGTCTGATGTGGGGGAACTTGGGTTGATTGAAGACCAGTCGAGCAGCTGCATTCTGGATCAGCTGCAGGTGCCTGATGGCTCACATAAGAAGACCAGCCAGGAGCGAGGTGCAGTAGTCAGGTCTTGAGATGACGAGAGACTGGACAAGCACCTGGGTGGCATCCTGAGTTAGAAAGGGTCGGCTCCATCGAATGTTCAAAACATCTACTTTATTCTCCTTTAACCTTTCAGGCACCACTGTATATGCTTTTTTACACTAAATCCATAGGTTGTTACCTCTGTCTGGTTTGCTACAACCAATAAGCAGCTCATCCATCACTTCTCCAATTTTAGACACTTTCCAATAAATAATCCAAAACCATAATCCCAGATTATTTCTGAAGTTTTCCGTTGCAAACCTGTTATCATTGCCACGCGTTCTGCCCAGCTGCTAACATTGCTCTGGTTTGTGTTAGTTTCTTTTTGTACTGTTTTAAAACCCCTCTTATTTTTTAACTTGCACATTTTTGATAGGCCAGATTATGTGGCCAATAAAGAATAATCCCACCCAGAATGAACTGTGAAATGGATTTTCTTCAACACTTCTTTGTTTGACCATCTTCTCTTCTCTTCTTCAGATCTGGGGGAGGATAAGAAGTCTGTCCATCCACTGTCCTGTCCTCTTTACCTACACTGTGTTCTTTTCGTTTTGAGGAGAAGGGAAGAAGGGAGAAAAGGAGAAAAAAAAAGAAATGTCTTCCACTATCTCAGAAAACTACAACTTCCACAAGTCCCCACTTTTACGGTTTCCTGTTTCCAGTTTCCCGTTTCCTGTTTCCTGTATGTTGTTCACTTCCTGCTAGTAGGGGCTGAAAGTGGTCAGAGCGCCCTCTGCTGTCTGTGTTCAGACTGAAGATTAGGAATTAGGGACTTGAACCCACCTCATGCTGTAATTTGTCTCGTCTTCCCGTTTTCATTACATTTAAAGACCAATCATCAAAATGATTAATTGGCATTAAAAACGTCATGACGTCATTTGCTTTTATGGCCTTTCACTTAAAACGGAATTTTTTTTAATTCCGAGATGGACGTTTCAGCTGGAATGTCCCTTCCAGTCAGGAGAGCCTCACCAAACGCAACCTCAACCTCAAAATCCAAGAAAGCTGCACCACCAGCTGGAGTATTGTTTATGAGTGGCACATGGCTTAGTGGTTAGCACATTTGCCTCTCGGGGCTGAGGTTTTGGGTTCAAGTCCCCATCTGGGTGGAGTTTCCACCTGCCGGATTAAACTGGAGACCTGAAACATGGAAACTCCTCCAGGTTTATGTGATTTCTAAGTGACGATCAAGTACAGTATGACCTTATGGTGAAATGAATGGCAGTTTAAAATGAACACAACCAGCAGGTGGCGCTAATCTGCACTTTCACTCACAAAAATGCATGATTGGGGGGGTGTTTACAGAGTATTGCTCAAACTTTTTTTTCTCTTAATGCTGGTCTATCATCAGCTACGTCCGTCTAGCATCAAAACTGGACCTTCCAAATGAACGTACTCACTCTCCACTAACGAACATCTTCTTTTGTTCAGGTTGAACAAGCTTTACTTCCCGTTTCCAGACATTTGCGTGTGAAAACTCATACAGTGAGGACAGGTTAAGTGCAGTTTTTTGCATAGTCACGGGATTATTTTAGGGATTATCTCAGCAGAACGTTCACTGACTTTGGATGTTTTAGCATTGCTAGCTATCGTAGCCTACACGACAAACTACTGTAGCACTGCGTGAAGGTACTCATAAGAGATTTATCCCATCAAACCAACATTACGGCAAAAACCTCAAAGCTTAACCTCAAACTACATCAACAACTTCAAGTGAAAAGGACGACAAACTAAACTACACTCAGTCTATCCACAGTGTGTATGATCTGAAAGGAGGCTCACATTACCTTTCAGCTGCTGTTTAAAACAACTCTCTCTGATGATGTGATCAAGGTCCGGATTCATACAAGTGTTGTTTTATTGGCACAAACCTGATATATATATATATATAAAATATATAAAATATATAAAATGATAACAGGGTTAGGGTTGAGTTTAGGACCAGTATCGGAGCTAGGACCAGGCACAGATACATAGTTGAAGGTAAATTCAGGCCTTGTTCACTTGTGCTCAGTAAATAAAATGGTAACAAGTCTCTCCAAGTCACTTTTCCAGGACTCTAGGTGGGTGGGTTGCCTCACATACCTCCTTCCAGTCAACCACCGCCTCTTTTTCAATGATACATTTTTGCTGTGCAGCCGGATCCACTAGTAGGTGCCTGAGCTGGCAGACAGTAGTGATGAGGAGAGAGCGGCATCTACCCACCAAAAGTGAGAACAACCTATTTTCAGCAGGCTAAGACGCTATCACTCTCACATTGCAATGTCCGCTGGCTCAGGCTTCTACTGATTGGTCCATTCAGAGCTGGGAATCCTGCGCTTTCCTCCGAGCGCACTGTGATGTTGTATCAGCGGTAGTTTAAAAAGAGGCGGTGACTGCATCACACGTAGCGGAGGAGGCTTGTGCTTGTTTTCACCCTCCTAGAGTCAAGGACAGTGCAAAGTGATGGAGAGAGTCACTAATGAAGGGGATGGGTTAATTAGCTACTACTACTACATTGGGAAAGGGATAAAAATTGGCAAAAAAAAGCCAATTTAAATAAAGTCTTACCATTTGCTAAAAAAAAGAGGCTCAGTGGTGCTGACACTATGATCACAGGATGATGAGTTTGAATCCTGGTCATGCTGCTTCACCATCGGCAGTGTGCTCACTATGGGTGGGTACATGGCACTCTCTCTCCATCACTACTAAGTAATGTCTGCTGGCTCAGGTGTCTGTTAGCTGATGCATCAGAGCTGCGCTTTCCTCTGAGCGCTTTTCCTCCTAGCTGCCTAGAGATGAGGTATCAGCAGCAGTTGAAAAAGAGGCGGAGCTTGACTTGACATGCATTAGAGGAGGCTTGTGCTAGTCTTCACCCTCGTAGAGTCAGACATTAAGTGATTGGGCGAGTCCTGGCAGATGGGTGGGTCAGTTGACTACTGATACTTTGGGGTATAAATTGGGCCGACTGTAGCTGATGCTAGAACAATTAATGTGCAGACTTCATGGGTCTAACAATTAAGTAGGTTTGATATGGATTAGGACTTTAAGGAGACTGTAATCTGAGCCTTTTTAGCTGATATTTCAATGATTTAACATCAACTCTTCCTTACTTCAGCACCCGTGAACCCGGTAGCACTGCTCAATTGCCGAGGCATTTTTATTAACATTCCTTCATCGAATATTAATCCATTTAAAGTATATTACAATGCTGCTTTCTTCCATGTCAGTCATCTAGGACTTTTGAAATTCGCTTGACATTATATGCATAAACATTTGAATGTAATTTGAAGCACGATACTGCATTTGTTTTTGTAAGTCCATGTATGTGTGGACTTAGAAATGTCTGTACAGTATCATCACAAGCACATAGAGGTAACTTTTAGGTAGATATATAAACAAATTGCCAGTAAATATGTGTAGGTTGTAAATGTGTACGGATGCACTGAGTAAAGGCATCCCACATGTAAATGGAATATACTACAGAATGTCATTGATTAGATTCCAGATTCAGAATGAAATACTGTAATATATTTTCAATATATTACATATAATCTGGGCTAAAACTGAATGTGGGCTCTAGTGTATATATTGTATATATTGGGGATTGGCTAAAACTTGTCATATGGGACACAGACATAAGCACAAGCATTTTGGAATTGAGAATTTTTACAAGTAATGAATATATTTGCCAGTATTTTGAACGCAACTTACAGTACTATTCAGAAGTTTTAGGCTATTAGAGGAAGTGATATTTAAAGCTCCTCATCTGGAATTTATTTGCTTGAAAACACATTAACATTGGTAGCATTGATAAACGAGTCATTTTATCTGTTAGTGTGGTAGTTTCACCATTTTTTGTGCTCTCCTGGTGAGCTATAGGCCAATTACTAGACACTTAATATAATGTTTAGTGTACTGTCGATATGACAAATACGACGATACAGGAGTTACAATTCAATATATCGTGAAATATTGCGATAGGTAAATCAAATTTGTTTAAAAAAATAATCTAAAATCTAGTTTCACCATCTCTTACGCTCTCTTAGGAACGAAGCTGACATTTGAGGCTTTTGAACATATAGGCCGATTTCTACACGCCCCACATAGGTTATACTGTATGTGAATTGCTTGAATAATTTGTTCAAACAAACTAAATTTAAAGCTGGAATCCATTCATTACTAACATCCATATTACACACAATCAAAATGGTCCACATTCATGTTTTCGAAAAAGGCAATCAATGAGACCATTAAACTGCCTTTCCTGCTTGACTCATACAAATGTATTCATCCGCTGTGTCAGGGACATGTTCCAGACGTCTGTTTTCTCTTCTTTTGCTTTGGTTGCTAAGTTGCAAAGCGATTGGCTTTTTCAGTGTATCTCGGTGACATAATTTCCTTTTTTGGAACCAATCAAAAACTGGAGCAGTTTGCCCTGCCTCCAGTGCCCCAAAATTAAGAACCACAAAGAAGAGAACAGACCAAATCTTCAAGATCAATTTTATCATTTTTTCTGTCTTGGGTCTTTAAAATTTATATTTATTTTTTTGTCAAATCATCTATCGTACTCAGACCTGTAAATAAAAAAAAATCTCACAACTGCACCTACCAATACCGAACTGCTTAAGTGTAAGTTAAAGGTGAACTTCCCCTTTAAATCATGTGAGCTGCTGAGTTTAACAAGTCCACACAAAGACTGTAGCTCACAGAGAAGATCAGGAACTGGACCTGTGTTGTTCTGTCTTGATTCTTCTAATCGTATCAGTAACTTCACTGATGACAAATTCCGGCTGTTTTCACTGTGTGTCTTGATTTGTATGAATTCTAATGTTATTTTGTATTTTACAGGCAAATACACTTACTGATGAGGTAGCTTTAGACCTTTTTAATGGCTGAGTGAAGACTTTTGCACAGTACTGTATATCAGAAAACATTTCCAACACAGCCAGTGTGATCCTGCTTCTACTTAATTCTTTTTTTTGTTTATCTGTGCAGCAGTTTAGGTAAAAGACAATACTACAAAGCTGATCAGACTGCCAGCTGCCATTTAACTCTTTCAGGTGCACCCTTTAGAAATTCCAGCACTTCCTATACGTACACACTCTGTACTGAAAGTATTTGGACAGAGAAATCTTATGTCCATCTTTGGAGTTGTCACAAAACCTCTGAGTTTGAAAGTCATGTGCAAGTCATTGTGATGCTCATATAAGGCACTCTGGGTCTGGCTGTTTATCGCTATGGGAAAACTTTTAGCATTTTGAAAATCACCACCACCACATCCTGTCGCTAACAGTACGGCTCAGAAGCTGAAACATTTTTCCTTTGAATGTCACTGGATCATCTGAATCAAATCAACAAGAACACGGTGATATGATACCGGAGTTACGATTCAATGAATTCCGATATATTGCGATACTGAAAATCCGATTTTTCAAAAATATCAATACAAAAATAAAAATATCAAATATATAATTTTAATATCTAAGTTTAGGAAAATGTTCAGCCTTTATGCCACTTATTTCCACAGCAGTGGAAGAGTAATGTCTGAAGATAGACTACAATACTTCTATCTAGTGGTCGGGGGATTAAAAGCAGCACAAAATTAAAATGGGCACTATTTAGTAAAAGTTATTTTTGAGAATGGATAAAGTATCACAAAACATAACATTGGAAGTACATAAATATTTGCTTACACCCCTTCAACACCACCAAGATTGGTGGTCCTTATCCTGGAGATCTACCCATCATGTAGAGTTTAATCTAACACATCTAATCCAGGTAATGAAGCATCTGAATATCAGTCAGGTGTGTTGGATCTGATCAGGGTGGTAGATCTCCAGAACTAGGAATTGGTACCCCTGCACTACAGTGTTAGCTCGATTGTAACATACAGTAGGTTCACGTCTTGTAATTCAGACGATCCAGTGTTGAAATGGACAAAAAAGTCTTGACTATTTGGTTTACCACAGAATAACATGGCATTGCTACTAAAACATTAATTTTTAGAGAAAAACAGCTTAGATCCAGACATCCTTCTATAAGTACTGACTATATAACGAGCCATGACTTCAGAGGTCTGTTATCTTGTTTCAGGTCTGACTTTGAGGTAACTGTCTCTCAGGGTAGGAGTGCTGACCAACAATTAAAGAGAATTTACTGATACAATTTTCAAGAGCGATTCGTAAACCAACATCAGTGGTTTTGTAACGGCGCTATCACTGCGTTCGCCTTGTAAACACAGTAGTTGGAACTTTCCCGACAGAACTACTTTTAAATCATTTAAAATCATTAGTGCAGAATTCAGCCAGGACTTGTCAGGTTTTAAAACCCAATTTGGTACTGTTTCTGCATGTAAAAGTGTCACGTCATCAAATATGTCGGATTTTAAAACATTAATTTTAGCGATCAATTTTAAAATGTATTTAAAATATTAAAATTAGGCCTCATTCACCAAACATTCTTAAGGAGAAATTTCTTCTAACACAGTTTTCATGAAGATTCTGACATTATGGGATTTGTTTAGTGGGATCCACTATTGTAAGAACAGAGAACGGTTCTGCAGTTTAATCACATGAATTTCACTTGAACTTTTGACCTGAACATGTAGTTAAGAACTTCTTTCAAGAACAAATTTACAAAATTCTTAGGAAATATTGGTGAATGAGGCCCATTAATGTTAAAGGCAGTATTGTATAACACACTACATTTGAAATTTAGAATATTTCAACATTGAGAAGTTCAAAAATGCAGTTTATGGTGCTGCAAACAGCAAGAACCACACTGTGATCAATAAAGGGCAACTCGTAAGTTTTTAATTTGGGATATTTTAGTGGAGACACTGCCACGTGGGATTATAGTAGCATTCAGTCAATACTTGAACTACAGACTTATGTTTATCTGAATATCTTTCACATACTTGCCAACATTCGGCTGTGTTTCCCTGGCCTTGGACATCAGTCTAAGCAGGGGTCCACCAGCAAGTTTGGAGGTCACTTGGCGAACATATAATCTGAGGGCACAAACTTTACTTTCACTTTCAAAAAACGTTTGGGGCTGGTGTTGACATCTTCAAATGCCCTTTCCAATGATGGAACAGTTATGAGTAATGCATGCCAAGCAGGATCGTTGGCTCAGCTCAGCCTCTGGGTTGGGTTGCCAGGTATCATGACACATATCCCACAAATGGAGAAATAGCCATTTGATTTGTTTTGCAAAGAAATTAACTTATCGAGAACAGTGCAAGAGAAAGGTTTAGAGTGATAATCGGGAGTGTTGGCAGGTATGCTTACAGAGACAAGGTGGTGGTTGCCTTTTTGTTAGGGCGTCACTACTATATACAGTATTTACAGTACTGTTCTTTGGCCTCAATCTGCATTCTGTCTTATGTATGTCTACACAGCCGGTATGTATAAAACTCTCTGACAGGGTCATACATACAATCTGAATGTAAATGTATTCATTTTTTACATTGAATTGACCTGTTTAACACTACATGCAGACATACAGGATGTATGACTTAAAATGTGATGGAGAGCAACACATATTAGCTGTGTGAATTCTGTTTAATGGGACGTGTAAGATTACCTTTGGCTTAAAAGATATAGCACATAGTGTGTATAATTGAAAGAGGAATTCACAATGTCTGAATGGTTTAAGATATAAACAAAGTCATCCAGTCTGATATGAAATGCTTCATTCTAGAAAGACCTACTGAGACAGAGTTCAATGTGGTGGTGATAGGAACCAGATGTGTAAAAGCTTCTTCGCATTACTTGAAATGGTTATGAGTATGCTTCTTGATGCTGTAATGGTTGCCAGAGACCAGTATCCAAGTGCAATCATGTATTTAATTCCAGACTATAGATAGCAGAAGGGTTCAAACCAGTGAATATAGAAACTGGATCAACAATAACCTGGGTAAACAATATCCAAGAGGCAAAGAAAACACTCCAAATTGAATAGACAAGACCTCACACTAAGATACTATAAACACAGGGACTAAATTGAAAGGAAATGATCTACATGTGTGTGAAAACTAGCTAGAATTCTGGCTAAAGTGTCCTCTGCTGTCAGGGACTTTTGTCATAAATTGTACTTACATTTAAGTTACATTATTGTTTACAAATAAAATTAATCGATTTATCACAATTTTACTATTATCTAAATTACTTAAACCTCAGTAGATGCTGCTAGTTAGTTATAGTAAGATGATATATTGGTGTTGTAGACATTGTATCCCAGGGTTCCTATCACCTCCATTGTAAATAAATTGTTATACAATGCACAATTTCAGAACACTCAGAATTGTTGGCTTTGTTTACATCCTAATCATTGAATTATGAAGATAATATGAAAATTGGTAGACCAGTAAACCCAATGACTAATGGTAATCCAGTTGTCACGTGCAATATCTAATCTATTCAGGCTTTTTTAATGGACTGTTTAGTGTAATCCTTTGTCTACCACTGCCACCAGCCTATCCTAAGGCTGGAACACTTTTACTGTGCTTTCATACTTAGTTTCTAGTCATTATCGTATATTGTAAGTGTATTTAGGGACTTTATTGCACAATGTAATTCTATTTTGCTGTTCAGTTGACTTATTTATGCTTATTTTTTATTCATAACCTCAGGTTAGGTCTGTCATGAACAGCTGATAACTAATCAGCATATAAATAAATACTACTAAAGTACTAAAATCTAAACTGGCCGAATTGGTTGATATTTTGTTTTCTGTCACAGAGGGTGTTTACATGCACAATCCAATAATATTTCAGCGATCTCATTATTCATTCAAGTGATAATTTAAAGAGCATAATCTGATTTCCTCAGATTATAGCCAAATTGAGCCTGAGACATCAACATAGGAGAAGATGAGTCACTAGTGGAAAAACGCTTGTAATGCTCAACATGGCATCTGATATGGAATGTAATTTCTCTCATCATTTAAAAACACCGGTGCTTGGTCAGGTATTGCTGGGATAAGTGTCCGGCAGTGTTGCAGAGATGGCCGTCAAGTAGCTAGGCTTGCCTATAAGGAGTTGAGTATTTGGGTTTTTCAGTGCATGTATACTCTTTACTCAGATTTGAAACACAAAACCAACATCGTGCCTAATTAAGAAATTAAGAAACTGTAACAGAGGCTTTGTTACTTTTAATGTGAAATTAGTTAAAGTTTAAATTTCATCATGTTCTGCTTCTTCTGTGAGTTTATTGGTTGCCAAGCAGACATCTGGAGCATCTCAAACCATACACTATTTTGCTGGCAAATCGAATTAGTTTCTCAGATCAGATCTGCTGAGATGACTGTTCACACTGTTATCAGTCAGAGATCAGATCTGATTTGTCTGTCCACACATCACAAGTCTGTCTGTTTAGGTTTCTGTGGTAACAGTGCAGCATCAATAATTACAGCCACACTGGTGACGTGGCTTCAGAGTTGCCAGGTTTGCAGTTTTCCCACAAAATTGCGGTATTTATTTTAATGTCATCGTGGGTAAAAATTTCAGAGGTGGTGGGGTGTTTGTTTTTGGGCTACTTTAAAATGTACCGCCAAAACCTCTTATAGTGACACTGTAGAACAATTGTGTTGGAGATGCCTTAGGTAGACTTTCTAATATTAGAAGAACCCAGTGGAGGGATCTGAAAATATAGATTAGAGTGAAATATAGATTAAAGTAATAGATAAGAGTTAAGATTTTGGGTTAGTTTTAAGTTTGTGTAAGGTGTCTTTCTGTGGGCTAGAGAGTTTTTTGAGACTTGGCAACCTGGGATGTATTTTGGATCTGTCACTCTGGATTTGTGATGTCATTCTTTGTCATGAGTGATGAGAAGGGCACTTTGAAATCCGATTTGAGCATCCAGACTGAGACGGATCTGAATAAATCTGATTGCAGTCACATGTCAAACTACCTCCAAATGTGTCTTAGATCAGATTCCTGTGGTTTTTGGCTGTCTGGGCTAACAAAAATCAATCTGTATACAATCATGATAGGCTAAAAATCTGATTTGGGCTTACAGTCTGAACACAGCTTAAAAATAACCCCAATAATGTTAATAAAACACACCACTGTGGAGCAGAATATAACCCTGACCAGTGCCTGACTGCATGTAAACACACTCAGACACAGCGAGGGGCTCAAGTAAACAAACATTTCTCACCACAGGCCTCTCAAAAAATTCTACCTTAATACAGTCACTGACCAGATCATTAGGTACACAGACCTCGTAGTTCATCTGTTTCTCTGTTTACTTTTTCTATCCTCCTTACATCCTGTTCTTCAATGATCAGGACCCCCACAGAGCAGATATTATTTAGGTGGTAGAACTTTCTTAGCACTGCAGTGACAGTGAGGTGGTGGTGGTGTGTTAGGGTGTGTTGAGTGGATCATAGACAACAGAGCTCCTGGAGATTTTAAACACTGTGTTCACTCTATTTTATCACCTTGTAGATGTAAAGTCAGAGGCAGTAGCTCATCTATCTATCTATCTATCTATCGATCGATCGATCGATCGATCTATCTCACTGAGGTGTTTAAAAACATCAGCAGCTCTGTTGTCTCTGATCCAGCGCAACACACCCTAATACACCACCACCACATCAGTGTCACTGTTAGGACAACAAAGATAATATCTGCTCTGTGGGGGTCCTGAGGGCGAAAGGAGGTTAAGAAAGTAAACGTTTGTGACAGTCCTACCTCAGGAATGAATAATGGACAAATAAAAATCAATATTACTCTTTTTATTTTTATTTTTGAAGCTGTTCACCGCCTAAACGTGAAAACGCACAGACAGAAACAGGCTGAAGTAGAAGAGGGATTGAAGTGTGTGACACATTATAATGTACTTTTATCTCTTTCAATAGCACTCACATCATGTACTGTACTCTGAATGTCATGTACTCTGAATGAACTCCAGTGTCTGCCCATAACAGAGCACAGCGAGCTCTTTTACTGTATATTACTGTTGTATATTACCAACCACATGTACATATAAACACATTTACAAGGATTTGTATATAAACATGATTAACATGTATATTAGTAGGTATAACCAATATTACATTAAGGCCATAACTAACATTAATGCTAACACATGCTACTGTACCTACGAGTCCATTTAGCAACTGTATTCCATCACACTGCGACATCTGATTGTACATTTATGTAAAATTCTTAAAACCTCCTGGAAACAAGTCTTCCAGGGTGCAGGACTGTGTGTAAATAAAAAAAACACACTTGACCGAGAAACTTGACTGAATGACTGAGAAAATGTGTTGCTGATACTTTGTTCACTTTCCATTTGAACTTCAGTTCCATTCCTTTAGAGACGGATGTTTTGAAGAAAGCACTTGTTAGGAAAGAAGGTCCAGACGGCCTGTGATGATGTTTTGAAGAGAGTTTATGCTGTTTAAGAGATTGAAATAAATTCTAATATGAAAACCTGTTTGTTGGTTGTGTATTCAGTCTTTACCAGCAACAGTGCTCGTCATGTCATAATGGAAATGCCCCTAAGTAATGTCCGCTGGCTCAGGTGTCTGTTAGCTGATGTATCAGAGCTGGGGATCCTGCACCTTCCTCAATAGCTACACAGTGACAACGTATCTGCAGTTTGAAAAGAGCTCGTGATAGGATAGGATGAGTCATGTGCCAGTCTTTACCCTCCTAGAGTCAGACATTACAAGTGATTAGGCAAGTCCTAGTGGATGGTTAGGTTGGTGTGTTTATGTCCAGCAGTGCCGAACACTGGATAACCCATTCTTTGTGGACTGACAGCAAAAACTCAAGACTTCAGGTAAGTTTTGTCGTCTGGTTCTCCAGTGTCCCATTTACTCTTAGGTTCTGACCTCCACTTTGCATAGATGCCTTCTTCATAATCTCCATTTCCTTCAAATTCCACATCTGGAGAGGTTCTCTTCTTTACTGAACCGTCCTCGTTAGTCCCTATTACATCCTATTTTAAAAAAAAGTTAAAAATTTCAGTCTTATGTATATTTATAACATTCACATACAGTATAGCACTCTTTAAAAAGGAATGTCCAGTTCTGTCAGTTATTAAGTACTTCAGTTGAGCTGCTACTATTTATTTCTGTTGTGGGTTTGGCTTGTAACTCGCTCACTCATGTTTAGCAGCTTGATTCTATAAGATAATGCTATTAGGACTCAGGTCTGTTTAATATACACACTTAGAAATAGCAGACCAGAGGAGGATGGGTCCCCCATGTGAGTCTGGTTCCTCCCAAGGTTTCTTCCTCCAGTTCTGAGGGAGTTTTTCCTTGCCACTGTTGCCGTTGGCTTGCTCACCGGGGATTAGGGATTAATGATTTGATGTCTGTTATTACTAAGCCTGTAAAGCTGCTTTGTGACATCAGTTGTAAAAAGTGCTTTTAAATAAAATTTGATTGATTGATTGAATATAGTGATGCTTCCTGTTTGTGATTGGTTTGATGTGAAATGCTCCATTTTAGAGAAAATGACCAAAGTCTGAACTGTTAACAGTGGTGGTGATACAAAACAGACATCTGAAGCTTTCAAAGCTACTTCACTGAATGTTATTACATTACAAGTGGATACAAATATGCTGCTTGTTACCCAAGATGCTTAAAATTTATTTTTGAGATCATTTCATAGAGGAGAGGTCAGCATATATATATATATATATATAATTCTGAATATTACATATAAAAACTATAGATAAAAATGTAAATAATAGTGAAAAAATATATAAGAAAAGTTTTTGAAACATAATTTCAATATCAATTCTGCTTGAAATACTTATATATGAAATCTTTCCAATTCTTGTTGTATCTCCTCGTGAATGTGTTAAACTGCCCCTCTAAGCACATCCAGCTTCTTGTATAAGGTCACTAGATGTCTCTGTTCTTCTTTAAAAAAAAAAAGTTTTTTTGTTGAACCTTTTCATGCAAAAAAAAAAAAAACAACCCAAAATGTTTTTTGTTCTCTTTTCAGACAATTGTTTAAGCCTTATTCATGTGTTCACGCAGGCGTCTATAATATATGAAAAAATACATTCCCATTAAATACATAAATTACAAAAAAATGTATATTGTAAATTAAATGTTACATAATATAGAAAGGGGCTTCTCCATCTCTAGAAATTAAAACGGTAATATCACATGATCAACAATAATTTACTGCTTACAGAAAATCAATATTTGCACAGCACAACAACTGTAATGCTTCTTCTTCTGCTCAAAAAGTATTTTCAAGGATGATTATTTGTATATTGTTTTGTAGGATTTTACAGCCATTGCTGCTTACCATGTGTTTTGTTTTTGCACTTGCAATTACTTGGCCACTAGATGGCACTACAAGGTCATTTTCGTTTGCACAGTTGTCTAAAGTATATTTTTTATTATTCAGCTGATCTTCCAGCTAACATCTCTGACATGGAGTTTCACTTATAGATATGTAGTAGTACATGGAAGAATTCCCCATTCACATACCTCCTCATTGTGCTGCAGGTATTCCTCTGCATAGTCCAGCATCTTCCTCTGTACGGCTGTTTGATTAAAGTATCTTTCTGCTTCCTGTGAACCAAGAAGAACAAAATCTAAACATTTAGTGTGGATGTAAATAGGCTTTGTCTTTGGCTCACAGCCAGTGTGAACTTTTTGCAAAACTTGTAAAAATCCAATACATCACTGTGTGTCATGTTGTTTTAGCATATGTCATGATGGCTGTGATTATTTTCTATGGCCAAATCATAGTCCTGTTGATAGTCAGTATAACAGCACAAGCTTGAGTGTCACACTGCTTAAATACAGTCATATCAGAATATTATGGCCAACCCTGGTTTGGAATGAACTTTGGACCGGGATGTCACATGACAGGGTTTGCTGCATGTATAAGTGAGCACACCAGTCAGTTGTAGCAGAGTGTAAAACCATCATCATGGGTAAAGAATGTGATTAAACTGATGGCCAAAAGGGCTGATAATAGTGTACTGTGAAACATGGTGGAGGTAGCATCTCAAAAACTTTGTGATGTTTGTGAGAGCTGCCATAGTGAAGGTGTAGTGCCATAACAGTGGTGACCCACGGGCCAGAGGGGAGCAATAACTCAGATGAGTGGTGCAGAGCACCACAGTGGACCTCTGTAGTCCTCACAGTTAACTTCTATAATGAACACATGAGCAATGAGGAAAGTGTCAGGAATCACCATTTAGGCAAGGGTCCCACTATTAGGTAGGTTCTGATATTAATATCTTATTAATATATTAATATTCTGATATTACTGTGTACTATAATATTATATTGTTTTATATTAGACTAAATAATTCAACTTTATTTATTCTGTAGAGGTAGCTAATTAACCCATCCCATCCACTAGAGGGCTCTCCCCATCACTTTGCACTGTCCCTGACTCTAGGAGGGTGAAGACAAGCACAAGCCTCCTTTGCTGCATGTGATACAGCCACCGCCTCTTTTCTAACTACCACTGATACACAATCACTGGGGAGCCAACGCGCTCAGAGGAAAGCGCAGGATTCCCAGCTCTGAATGGAGCGGACATTACAATGTGTGAGTGATAGAGAGAGAGCGCCATCTATCCACCAGAGAGAGCACTGCCAATTTTTACTCTCTTGGGCTCCGGCTGTTGATGGCAAACAGCATGACCGGGATTCAAACTCACGATCCTCTGGTCATAGTGTCAGCGTCTTAGCCTGCTGGCCCCACGTCTAAATAAGTCTTAAGTGAGTACACATAGATGGGAGGGAAGTAAGGTGGGTATTTGCTGTAACTGTGCTGTGCTGACCGGGCGTGGGTGATAGTGGCGCTGCTGTAGACCCCACTGCTGCCTGTAAGTGAGGTAATACTGCATGTTCTGCTTCATCACTTCATCTGCAGGATCAAACAGCATGTAGCTGGAGGCACACGGAACAGCACTGCGAGCATCATTCACTACAGACAGCCAGACAAAAACAACAGGATGCTACTATACAGCTCAAAAGTTTGGGGTCAACACTGTTTGGAGATTATGATCAAATCCCAATATTCTATGATAGAAGTGTGAGCTAGTACAGTTCCCCCAATTTTTAGTCTCGTGTCTTCCACAAGTTGCTGTCAGTGCGTTTATAGACACACAGAGCATTATGCAAATTACACATAATTTTCTTCTAAGGTAAAAGTATGTGTTGTAATGGAAAGTATTCAATTATAATTAATTAATTAATTAATTAATTAATTAATTAATTAATTAATATATCAAATAATGCATATACAGTATATATATATATATATATATATATATATATATATATATATATATATATATATTCATGTTGTTCTACGTTCTACTGCAGTTCTGTACAGTACTTAAGTACTTAAGCTGAGCTGCTACTTTTCACTTCTGCTCAACAGTGTTTTGGGTTTGGTTTGTAACTCGCTCACTCATGTTTAGCAGCCTGATTCTATAAGATGTGCCATTACAACTCAGGGCTATTCAACAGAGTGGCGCTTCCTATTTGTGCCAGGAGTCAAAATCAACTTAACAGCACTAAATATTATAAAATATTAATAATTCTCTTATATTTACATCATTACAGTAACTCAAATATACATATTTTCTCAAGTTTAACTTCAGCCATTTCTACACATCTTCACATTCTTCTTACTTTTGTAATAGGCAAACTGGAGATAGTGGTACATGGTGGCCACAAACTTCTCCACAAAGAATCCACCAACATTGGGCATCATGTTTTCTTCACATTTGACTTTGCACCGTAGTGCCTCGATACAAGCATCTGAAAGAGAGATTATGTTACATGTAAATGTCTGTTTTTGAATGTTGGTTTATTTATATAACCTTATAAAAAGAAGTGTATCATATTTGACACATAGTGGTGTTTTTAAAACTGCTTCATCATTAGTATGATCATTAATAGTTATATAAATAATCATGTATTTTATATTTTTTAATGAATTAAATAAAAAATATACCTATCATATACATGTATTTAAATGACCAGTAACAAATTAAAGGAAACTCCGTGTATAAGGGGTTAAAAAGTATATTTTGTTGGTTTAAAAACATGGTGTGAGCAACAGATTCTGAATGTATCAAATATGATACAAAAGAAAACTTGCAATATATTATTTAATAGTTTATCATAATTGGTCAGAAAGTCAAATAAACTCCAGTTTTAAAAGATTGTAGTTTTCTGGCAATTATTTGATGGTTCAGGCTTTACAGTGTTACCAGTGGTGGACAAAGTACTCAACTCTAGTACTTAAGTAAAAGTATTGATACTCACGGTCAAATCTTACTAAACTACAAGTAAAAGTTGTTCAGTCAAAAGTTTACTTAAGTTAAAGTACTGAAGTACTTACTTTTGAAAATACTTAAGTATTTAAAAGTACAAATGATATTTTCTAATATCACTACAGTATATACAGTAATTGTTATTAGTGCTTTTACAGAACCTTGTAACTTGCTGAAACCACCTGATGATGTATTAACATGTAGAACCACTCTGCAACAAATAGTCTACACCACCTGTAACACTTCAGCATAAAAGTGCAATAAAAATGTGAGTTCTTAAATGCAGAAATATAGTCTGTTTATGGTAAACACAGAAGACATTTAAACTGATACAAACAATTTTTAGTCCTAAAATATCAAACACTGAGCTGAGACATGGCCATGGGTGCGGCGGTTTCTCCACTTGACTTTCTCCAACCGTCTCCATTGCTGATTTCTGCTTGAATGAAAGTGGGAGCTCAGCTCAAGTGGACGATGGCGTATAATTCCAAATCCCAGGTGTGAGCGGAGACTGTGATTGGTTGCCCTTCTTGTGAGGAGCATAGCAAGTGGCCAATCGCATTTCAGTAAAGAAAAACAGCAACAACGGCCTACAAAGCCAGGCTGAGCCAAAAGGAACGAGTACCTGCAAGCTTCCCAGAAATGTAGTGGAGTCGAAAGTACAATATTTGTCTCTGAAATTAAGATTAAGATCAACCAATTTAGCCAATGTGATTTTTCACACAACGGAATTTGACCTCCACATTTAACCCATTCTTGCAGTGAAACACACAATTTGTGCCAGAAGCGGTGGGCAGCCCTTATCAACCGGGTGCCCGGGGAGCAGTTAGGGGGTTAGGTGCCTTGCTTCAGGGCACTTCAGTCATGTCCTGTCTGGGGATCAAACCAGCGACCTTCTGGTCACAAGACCAGATCCTTACCACTAGGCCATGGCTGCCCCCTTTCATGTAGTGAAAGTCATAAGTTCACCAAAAAATAAATACAAACCGGATTCCAAAAAAGTTGGGACACTAAACAAATTGTGAATAAAAACTGAATGCAATGATGTGGAGATGGCAAATGTCA
>BRDA01010940.1:2717-13796 GCA_036984385.1 Crenuchus spilurus | reverse complement strand
TGTTATGACTGGACTTGTGGAGGGAGTCCGAAGACGTGGAAGACCAAGAATAACCTGGATGGATAACATCAAGACATGGACTGGATTATCAGTTGTTAGCCTGCTACAAGCAACCAGAGACAGATGGCATTGGAGAGAAGTGACTCGTCTGTGCAGCCTACCATCGCGAAGCCATGATGGCATGTGACATGACATGACATACACCTGTTTCAGCTGAAGAAACTGCAGGACTGGAGCAAATAAACCATACATAAAGCAGTCCTGAGTCAGTTGCATAATCTGTTCTCTGATTAAACAGCTTGTAATACAGTTCTTTGGTTCAGTTAAATTAGATTCACTCATATGGACACCACAGTCATTTAGTAGAAGGGCTATTTAATCTGTTCATTTTTACTGCTCATTATATACTGACCCATTACTTTGTACAGAGGATTTTATTAGCAACTGTTTAACCGCTCTGTGGATTTTGGCTGATTCTGCCGTTGACCAAGTCTGTCAATACAAAACTTCATTTTTGGACCCATCTGATATTTTGTCCATTCAAACAGCATTTAAAAATCCAGAAATAGATTACTTACTTAGACTTTGTCTGCATTTATATCTTAAACATAATTTTATAAAGATGGCTACTTTTCCATCGCTGATCAATGGGCCTGACCTCACTTCTTTAATGGTGATTATAAAAAATGTCATACGCATCATAATCTATATTCAGTGTGAGTGACAGACCAGGACCAGCCAAAACGTTGTTGTTGTTATTATTATTATTATTATTATTATTATTATTTATTCTATTATTATTTATTTATTTATTTATTCTGTTATTATTATTATTTATTTATTTATTTATTCTGTTATTATTATTATTATTATTATTTATTTATTTATTTATTTATTCTGTTATTATTATTATTTATTTATTTATTTATTCTGTTATTATTATTTATTTATTTATTTATTCTGTTGTTATTTATTCTGTTATTATTATTATTATTATTATTATTATTATTATTATTATATTCTTATTATTATTCTTCTCATTATTCTTCTTTATTATTTGTCTTCTTCTTCTTCTTCTAGCCAAAGAACCAACTTTTCCATAGCTTGTAATAGTGCGTAATGTAGTTTTGGAGTACAAAGGATATTCTTAACTCTGTAATGTGAGATGTTCTGTTGGTTTCTCTTTCAGGTGGACTGGGTTCAGTGTGATGGTGGATGTGATGAGTGGTTCCATCAGGTGTGTGTAGGTGTCTCGTGTGAAATGGCAGAGAACGAAGACTATATCTGTTCTGCCTGTTCCAGAAAAGCTGCAGGGCTCAGTGGAGCAGGGATGGGTGTTAAAGTGGGCGTAGAAACTGTAGTAATGACGTCGCCTGTCTGCAGCACCCAAACACTCTCCCCTGTACCCCAACCAGAGCCTCAAGAGAGCAGCTAACCCATGTAACTTTCAGACTATCTACAGCAGCTCAGTTTTATTTCTGCACCACCCCTGCAAACCAACCATAGAGAGAGAGAGCAGGCCCATGCTCCTTTGTGACCTAAGAAGATGGTGGAAGAAGGTATGGACAATGATGTTGCTACATAGTCTGTAAAGGACAGAGGAAAACGCATGAGCGACAGTAACCTGTTCACTGCCTGTCCAAGTGTTTTGATTTGAAGGCTGTGCATGGATTACCACTTAAATAAGGATATTTAAATGTGGACATGACTGGAGCAGTTCATAAGATGATGAATGGTACACTGGAAACCTTCCATCTTGCACCTGGAGGTTATAATCATGTCTCTGAAGGTGTATTGGTCAGTTGAACATCAGCGTTGTCTGTGCTAATGTGCCGTCTTTTCTTTCCTCACAAATAGTGACCATAGAGCTATTCTTACGCACAAGACCACACTGACACTGTAAAGTGCACTCGTGTTGGTAAGTTTGTCATGACTGGACCAGATCGTGGATGCACAGGTCTGTTTTCACCAGCCTACGTTTTTTGTTGACAGCTGAGCAATCCAGTCCTTTCCTACCTTGAAGCTATAAATCAGAGACACTGGTATCCTGTAATGCACCACATGTCTGCTTTAGGCTTTCCTTCATTAACAGGCTGTAGGAGGACTACTAACATGCACATCTCTGGTTGATAAATTGACCTGTTACATAAGCAAGTTACCACTCAATATGTAGAACTAGTTCCAAATTGTTCTATGTAGGTAATATATTTATGATGTAAATAGATTTTACGCAATCCATGAGTCAATGTGGCTGTTTTTGTTGCTCACCTTTATTAAAATGATTCCTAGTGAAACAAAGCAAGTCTTGTTCTTTTATTTGTGAAGTTAAAACATTTACATAATTAAAAAAATATATTGAAATACACGTTTTTAAAATTAATGTTTTACTTCGATCGACTTGATGTTCTGTCAGTTTCATTATATTTTTAAAATAATTATGCTTTAAAATTCTGAGCTGTTTAGTTTTAGACTTGTAGTCTGAATGATGTAGTTTATTATAGCTATTATATATTCAATAAAATATGCTCAAGTGTCAAAATACAGCCTGTGCCCATCACCTGCTTCACTGACGGGACGGTTGATTTTTAGTCATTTTAAATTGGAGTTCCTAAAGATGCTTTTTATAGGTAATGAGGCACTGCTCACACCTGACATTGACTGTCCTGGCCAGCCCCAAGTACAAATGTGAACAGGGTACAGTTTGAAGTCTGTAACGTTTGCGGTGTTCTTCTCTGCTCATTTATTCCTTTTTGGCAGTCCTTTGTTATCTGATCACTCAAGACGCACAATGTCAGGTGTGAACTGGGGTGTTTTGTAATAAACACATTTAACCATTCATACAAAATGTTTTTTTATTATTAATGAATTGATTTGTGCAAGTCGTTAAAAGCATAGCACAGCACGTTTTTGTTCCCCAAGCTACAAAAAATGTAAATGTACCTTTAAAGGCACAACATTGTCTTTGAGGACCAATTATGTGCCTTCAAGGTGTCCACCACATTCACTTTCTATGAAAATGGAGCCGATTTGTATCTTTTTCACTAACTGAATCACAACAGGGTGACTGGAGTACAGTACATTCATTACAACACAATCTGATACAATTTTGTTAACTAACTGAAAATACTGGAGGGTAACATCCCAATCATGTATGTTTAAAAACTAGATTCACAATTTACAATTTTGGTGAAATTGTGTTTAATAGTACTGAACATTCTGAAGTTAAATAAGAGAAATAATTGACTCTGTTTTATGAATATGAACCTTTCTAAAAAAAATTATTTCTGTTCCATTTAGAAACCGTGCTTCTCGTAATCACTTTTAATACCTGTCGTTTAATCTGAACAACAGACAGCTCTGTTTGATAGAAGATCTGATTGAGATTCAGTGAAACAAGAATAATTAGGACGAAAACAGTACAGTGGAGCCTCTGGTTTTTGTCATTAATCTGCTCTAAAGTGCCTGATGATAACCGAAACAAAGTTTAACTGAAGCAATATTTCTCATAACGTAAATCGTACGTTCCAGACACTCCAAGATATTAAAATAATATACATTTTATATACAATAACTATAGTTTTACATACAGAAACAATGATAAATAAATACAAAAGACTAATGAAATGGATAAATGAATATTTAACTCTTACAGGTTTATGCTCTGTTTTAGAGCATGCTGGTGTGGACCAGCCAGTAGCCTTTGTTTTGTATATTTTCTTTGTTTCTCAGCTGCTGTTATCGCTTTTCCACCAACTCTGGTTCTTGAACTGGTTCTGTTCGTGCTTATAAGAACCTTGGTGCTTTCCAGCAAACTAGCCCACATTTCCACCAGTTTTAAGTCCACTGAGCCACTCGGTTGGCCCCAGTTGTCATTTTCTGTAAACAAATGCTGTGAATATTTAGATTTGAGATTTAAACTAGGATGTCTTGCTGCCATCAAGTCCTAAAAGTTCTCTGTTCTATTGTAAACCATTGAATTCTGTTTTTATTTACATGTATTTACATTTTACATAGCATCCCAACATTTTTAGAACAGGGGATGTAATATAATACAGATATTATATATGTATAAAATCAGATATGATGGTATGTCTTTTGCCCCCTGGTGGATTATTCATAAAGAAACCTGTATACCAAGACTACCAGACAGTTTGTGTCCTCAGGACATCATCCTCAGCTGTCCACCATTATCTGCTAGGACATAGCTACTCCTGATAGTTACTACTACACTCATTCCTCAACTGTGTGACATAATTCATCGCCATACATGTTGTATACTATTGTTGCACTACAATATACTTGTAATGAATAAATAAAATAATTCTTAATCATTCTTTATTTTAACTAGAAAATAATACAATTTGGGAATTATATAGCCTGTGTACACTCTGTATGTTGTTTATTGTATGTTGTGTATTGTCTGTAAATAATTACCTAATGTATGTAAGACTAGAGTGGCACTAACAGCCAGAACAACATTTCTTGTATGTGTAATCATACTTGGCCTATTTATCATAATTTGACTCTGCATGACACAGTTTGGAATTACAGGTGTTAAAATTTGAAGGAAACTGTGTATAAGGGGTTAAAAATGTTGTATTCTGTATGGTTTAAACAACATGTCAGCAATATATTCTGGATTTAATAAATATGATACAAAACAAACTGTTATTTAAGCTCTTCTATGTAATTGATCAGAAGGTAAAAAGGTAAAAAACTTTTCTGATCATTTCAGCCCTTACAGTGTTAAGATAGTAGCTAGTGCTCTTTCAAGCCGCTGATTGGTTAACGCTGCTGTTCTACGACGGGATACAAGCCGTTGATTTGTTAACGCGGATGTCCTTCCACGGCATACAGGCCGCTGATTGGTTAAATGCACCTGTCTGTTCAACTGGTCACTGATTGGCCGCTTTTCGCTTCCGACTACTCAGATTGGCTTAAAGTGCACTATGACGCAATTGACGCTCCCCCCACTCTACTATCCCACAATGCAGCGGGCGATGCCCAAGGAAAGATGGCGGAGGGAGGAGCGGCTGATCTGGAGACTCAGAGAGGAGAGATCGCAACGCTGCTCAAAACGCAGCTTCGGAAAGGAGATACGTGGTGAGAACATCCCGTTGAGCTTTCTCACATCTAAAGCGCGTCTTCAGGCGTCTTGTCGTGGCTGTCTGAAGCGAGGCGGACTGAAGAGAAGTCGTGTTGACAGCTATCCGCCGTTAGCCGTTAGCTGTTAGCAGACAAGCGAATAAGCTCCTAAATCTAATTCAGCAACACCAGCAGCACCGTAACTCAACTAAAACCGGTCATAGTCTGTCAGCTGGGAATGACAGCGTCCTCGTTTGTTCGTTTACGACTCTCGTGTAAGCTGGCAAACGTTAAAATTGCCACTGAGGGCGGAGACGAGAGGAGCACCTGTCATTTAGCTTTTCTTTCCAGCTAAGCAGCGCCAGCTTAAACATGATAGAGCAAGTTCAGTCAGAGCTCCAGTCCTGTAGTCCACACACTGTGTTTGTCCTGCTCTGACTCACAGTCCAGCTCTGGAAACACTTCATCAGTCCATGATCTGATCTGGTGAGATCTCCAAAAAGTAGAATATTGTGGGAAAAGTTCATTTGTTTCAAGATAAACTCACATATTGTATATTTATTACACACATTTCAACCTTGTTTTGTTTTAATGTTCATACTGTTTAGTAATTTACTCAAACTTAAATATTCTTATCTGACAGTAAAACAGAAAAAGGCTTGAAATGTCACTTGTAATTACTATACAGTATGGCAGTTTATCTTTCTGAATCACATTTTTGCTCTAGTAGTGAAGGTTGACAACATGATCTGACATGAGAGGCATAAAACATGTAAACATGTAGATATGAGCAGTTTGTTGATTTCCCTCCTCAGATCCATGAATTAAAGCTGGCGTTTCACAGATGTATTAAATCAGATGTGTTGAGCAGGGAAAACACCAAACTGTAGGATGCTGGGCATCCAGGAGCAGATTTGAAGATCCTCGATGTGGACATTAGATAGTGAGAGACTTAACATTCCAGAAAAATCAGATTTACCATATTTATCTCTTGCACAGTTGACCTGTCTTTAGTATTAATGCATTAAATAAACGAGTGCTACTAATTTGAAAGCTGCTAATGATTTGCCAGTGCCTGTTAACATATACTTCAGCTTAGTTTGTGCTACATATGTGAAGGGATGCTTATCACTAGACTTGTAGGCGTCACGAAGGACCATGAAGTTCTGAATGTCGTCACTGATCACGACAGACAAATGCTTGTGACCTTTTTCTATAAATTGCAACTTTGACATGGAATCAAGTTGATGTTTGAATGAATGCTTTCACATATAACCGCTCATATTACATTTTACAGGTACTTAATAGACAGTCACTGGTTCAAACAGTGGAAGAAATATGTGGGCTTTGACAGCTGGGACAAGTACCAGATGGGAGATCAGAATGTCTACCCTGGACCAGTGGACAACTCTGGTCTCCTTAAAGGTCAGCAACTGTGATTAAGAAAAGAGTATTTTGTCTTGGCTTGATGCGTTACGTTCTATAGATGAAGGGAAGTATTACAGTAAAACATAAACATAAATATCATGTCAAGATGTTCTTAGGAAACATTGTTCAGTAAAAGTTCTTAGCCACTCATCTGATTATTGCTTGTGTCTGTCTGGTTTTATAGATGGTGATGTACTTGCCATTAAAGAGCATCTTATTGATGAGTTGGACTACATCCTTGTGCCCACAGAGGGCTGGAATAAGTTAGTGAGCTGGTATGGACTGACAGACAGCCAGGAACCCATTGCCCGAAAGGTATGTGTCAGCCACTTTGAATATGCATTCAGACACACACTGCAGGATACAGAGGTGAAATTTGTCATAATTGATATGAGTCATGGAACAGTGTTAATTTTACCCAGCAGCCCAGCAGTGATGCAGCTAAATATCACATTGAATATTCAAATCTTTTTGACAACGTTTGTTCATTCTGAGTGTACAGTTCTGAGCATTGGAGGATGACATGCTTGTGATATATTTGCGTTGTATCACAGGAACTGTTTTCTGTTTTAAATATATCTGTACTAGTCAGAAGGAACTTATTCTGTTTTATTTCGTAACAGCATGCATATCAGATTGAAATGTACTCAGAATTGGTGGGTCTGTCGTTGTACAACAGAGAGATTTTATATAGAGGTACGATGTTTTCACATCACGTGGTTACAGATGTTAGTAAATTATTGGACTTAATGAATTTCTAAAGTCACAAATAGAGACAAATATTTCAAAGCCATACTTCAAACAGTGATGCGCGGATGATGAAAAGCATTCAGAGAGATTTTGGCCTTTTTTACATCTTGACACTGCCATGACTGTGTAGGCCTTCCTCACTTCCGTTATATAGACGTTGTGCGGCTTGTTCAAATTTACCCAGTCATGGCATCATGGCTGCTTCTGGGGTTTCTCTTTACCCCATCGATCCGCCCCTTTTTGCCATGTATGTCGCAGGGGGTATCGAGTGGCTGGTGTGTTTCTATTTTCAGAGGGGCTCTGGATGACTGAAACGCTACATGGAGCGATCTGCTAGGCACAACATGCAAGAGGTTTTTCCTTTTTCTCACTTTTCAGGTTGGGAATGGAAGTGGATTGGAATATAGTGTGTTTTGGCGTCTTCTAGACTCTGCTTGTAGGTGCCTGATTTTGGGTGTCCTTGTTTTGAAAGAAGAGGAATGCCGGCTGAGGTCAGAGAGAGGGAGAGAGAGGGAGAAAGCAGTAGAGGCATGACTGTAGTGGAGTGATTTTGAGTGTGTAAAATATTGCTTTATACACACTTTGGCTCTGTAGAAGGCACAATCTGAACCAAGAGTGTGAAGCAGTTTGTTCTCATGTTGTGTTGGGCCACCAGTGGAGGGGCTTGTGTGAAATAAATAGGATGGGTCTGTTCAGCTGTCTCTGCGCTTGGTTGCTAAATTAAGAGTCCCTCTGACTGGCTTGTTTCAACACAGTGACTGCCATCGTAGTTTACTCAACACTCGTTGCATAACTTTACACCTGAGCTGTACATTGTGGTTATGGTTAGTAAATGACGTGTGAGGCTGTTTTTATACTGATCATAAATATCTAGTCTTTTATAAACCTTAGTGTTCTTGGTCTTTACCGTTTTCAGTCTTGTGTCAGTACTGTAGAATCTCCCTGATTTCTCTTTGGCTCATAACTGTTGGCATGTCGACAGATGTTGAGTTGAGCCTCTTCACATTTAATAAGAAGCTATTGAAGTGATGTTGAGCCATTATGTGTACAGTGTCACAGCTTTTAATGGCTGAATGAAGGAAGGTCAAATGTTCTAGTAAAGTGTAATAACCTTGAGGAACTGCTGAATTTAGGAAATGCTTTTCTTTTTTGCAGAGCGTGCCTCTTCAAGCGTGCAGCTTACTGCTTTTCTGATGCAGTGTGACCTGCGTCGGACCAGTAATGCCAGATGAGAAGCGGCGTGTTTACCCCGTTAACGTATTTGTTTTGGCCTTTGCAGGTGGTAGAGCAGGGTATGTTTGTAAAGCACTGCAAAGTGGAGGTCTACCTCACCGAACTGAAACTGTGTGAAGACAGTAACATAGACAACATTGTCACCAGGCGCTTCAGCAAAGCAGACACAATAGGTATGTTTGTAAAACTTAAAGCAAATGTATTTCATTAGTGCAACCCTTATACAGGACTGGTCCACAGTCACGCCCACTCTCACTCATTCACTTCATCTCATGGTGTCTCGTGCATGACGTGAAGATTGTGTAAACTATGACCAGAACATGTTGTTTTGATTACGTTTGACTTCACAACAAAGAGTCTCACATGTAAATGTTTTTTTTTGGATTCCTCACGTTGTTACCAGCCCCCACTGTAATCAGTTAGCTAATTTGCATAATTAAATGCATGTCATGCCCCCACTTCATATGCGAGAGACTATGTCTTAGCAGTGCTGTTGTCTTCCCTTGTTTTTGTCAAAACCGTCTGTCTGTCTGTCTTATATGAAATGTGTGTAAGGACAGGCCAGAAAACTGTACTGGAATTAACTGCGTTCTCCTGTAAATATACACAGTTTAAGGTCATAATCTGTTATTGTTGGGACACTTTTTCCCAAAAACTTTACACTAAATACTGTGTAAAGACTGTCTGCTGTCTTCATACTCGCTGTGGAGTTAACTGTCATCATATAATGCCTGTAATAATGTAAACATGACAAATAGGCTTCATTCTGTTAGGCCTGTGCTAATATATAAAATATGTTGTATATCACTGTCTCTGTCTATATACTGTACCTACATACATATAAACAAAGGCAGTCTATTAACAAGAAAATCAACAAATATTTATTCCAGTACACAGAACCCAAAGTGCTTTTTGGAGCTAAAAAAGTTTTCAGTCCCATGAAACCAAACCTTTCAGAGTGTTATCAAGCTAATTATTTTAAGCAGATCCAAACGATTGGAAACCTCAAATGCGAGTTAAAGGTTAACATGAATATGAAATGCAAAGGCTGATAAAGTGTGCTTATCTGTGCTGTTTCTGCTCTTTATACACATCAGCCACATTTTTGCATACCAGCTTTCTGAGCTGATAGATATTATTAAAACATGCTCACAGTGCCTGTTTAATGCCATTTAATGGCCATTTTACTAGTCTTGTCACATTTCATGGATTCCTTTTTGTTTAATTGTGATTAGAAACAGTTTATTTCACATAAATATGTGTGTAAAAAGATGATCTAGCCTGTAGGTGTAATGCAGTCAGGATTTGTTAATACTGCTTGCTCCTTTTTAAATAATTGTGAATGCGTGCCGTCAGTGTTGTTTGGGTACATTGTTGTGTACGTTGAGTCACTGAGTAGATCCAGGGTTATTTGGCCAGGTGTAATATGCTGAAATAGATTATTAAGGCCTGATGTGAGGCTTGTTCTTCACAGACACCATTGAAAAGGAGATGCGCAAACTGTTCAGCATTCCTGATGAGAGAGAGACCAGGTTGTGGAACAAATACATGAGCAACACGTTTGAGCCTCTGAACAAACCAGACAGCACCATCCAGGACGCTGGACTCTATCAGGGGCAGGTAGTACAACATGCTCCACATGCTAACATAAACAAATACTACACTGAACAAACTCTTGCATTTTTTTTCTTCTGTTTTATGTTCATTACATGTAAAGTAACGTATTTAAAGCCTTTAATGTCGATACTGTTTGAATAGTAATTTACTCAAAATAAAATATTCTGATCATTTGACATTTGGGTTCATGAGCTCTGAGTTATGAATTGAATTATGGTCCACAGTGAACTTTTTTCACTATTATTTTTTAGATTTGGCACTGTATTATTACACTTTTCCTCTTAACTAAACCTAACTCAGGATTGATACATTCCCAGCAATAATGATGTAATGAACTTCAGGAATCACAAAAGGTTTTTAAACATAAAAGGTGTTTGGAGGGCCCCGAGTGGCTCAGAGGACTAAGATGCTGACACTATAATCTTAGGATCAATATCCCCGTCATGCTGTTTATTTGCCATCGACAGCCGGGGCCTGAGAGAGCAAAAATTGTCCATGCTGTCTCTGGTCAGGTAGATGGCACTCTCTCTATCACTTTCACACTTCAATGTTCACTGGCTCACAGTGTTGGGAACGTTACTTTAAAAAAGTAATTAGTTATAGTTACTCACTACTTGTTCAAAAAAGTAACTTGGTTAGTAACTGAATTACTCTATAATAAAAGTAACTTGTTACCAGGGAAAGTAACTATTTGCATTACAGTTAAAAAAGTTAGATGTCAAAGAATAAGGATTTTTTGAAAAAGCAGTTTTCACAGTCAGTTGAAATGAGTAGATCAGAAAGGTGTTTGTACATAACTTTTGATATTTATTGCACATCAACAGACCAGTGCAGGATAAAATCCTTTAAAATACCAAATCTAATCTAAATACTATCACATTAAATTCTCTCAACCTGAGACAACTGGTTTGTTCACAACAGAAGTAAACTTAACAACAACACCTCTATAGTCTTATTCTTCAAAAA
>BRDA01010939.1:22502-37218 GCA_036984385.1 Crenuchus spilurus | reverse complement strand
CTCACTTATTCTACTATTGTCAAAATCAGTCTTGACGTGTTTACAGTACTGACTTGGAGTCCCTCACCTGGAATGGCTTTCAGTTAACAGCTGTGACTTGTCAAGAGTTCATTACTTGCATTTCTTGCCTCTTAATGTGTTTGAGACATCAGTTGTGTGCCTATGTTGAAGAATCTAAAATCTAAAACATATTTTTAGTTTAACAATTTTGTTTAACACTTTTAAGTTTACTACATGATTCCTTATGTGTTCCTTCATAGTCTGAATGACTTCAGTATTCATTTACAATGTAGGAAAAAATTTAAACATTGAATGAGAACGTATGATTGGTACTGTATTATAATATTAAATGTCCAATATCCTACATTTTTCTTCCCAGCAAGCCTGATGACATACGGACAATGTTGTATATGTTTTTGTAGTGTTGATACAATGTTGTGATGAGGTTCTGTGCTGGGTTGTATTTTACTGATTTTCCCTGAGGTTCAGTCATGACATTTGTGCAGTTCTGACTAAAACTGTTATCATCTTATTCACTCATTTTAACGTGATTGTTTTTCCAACCTCTCGTTATGCTTTAGAATAATACAGGCCGTTTTGGTTACAGTGCCTTTAAAACATATACGTACATTATAGACTCAGGGGTGAGCAGTGTGTTTTAGAAATTTTAAAACCGTTTACATCAGAAACCTTTAAATTAATAAAGTGCAGAAAATTTGCTTTTCCATTATTTGGTCCCTTTAACTCTCTCATAAACAAAGACGCACAAAAGCAGACAAGATTCAGTTCCCCTCCTTTAGAAAACTGCTACTGAGGCCTATGCAGCAGTTTATGTCCATTACATCATGCACACAGCCCCGGCCAGAAGTCTGGACACTGTTCATAAGGTTTGGTATCAGTGTTTTCAATAATATAAGAGTTTGTATATAAATGTATGAAATAATGTGTTCATCCTCAACAACTTTCAAATGCTTATTGAGTCGGTAGAAAACTGTAAATAAAACAGATTTGTATATAAAAACTGTTAATATGATAAGTGAGACCAATGGCCAGTACTGCAGTTAGTGACACATTTATTTCTTAAGTAAATATTGATATGTTGTTATATTGTCACAGCCCTAATTTTGAGTAACATCACTTTACCTTGCATTATAAAAACATGTTTTTACACTCAACACAAAACCAGACATAGACACTCTTGCAATTATTTTTAAAATATAAAAGGCATGATAAATATTTGACTTGCAGTATGATACAATCATAATGTAAATATTTCTGCATTAATATTGCAATTATTTTTGAATAGCCAATTAAAGTACTGCTGCACAGCTCAGAAACTATTCCTACTGTATTTTTATAATGAAAAACTACACATTATCTTTTTGTCTTAATTTCCCCCCAATCTGCCCCTAAAAAACAAAATAAATATCTTAAAACACACATCACCAAGTCTTCTAGCTACTAATCTAAGATAGTAATGAAAGTAAAGTTCACTTTAGCAACTAGCTCAGAGCCCTCAATCAGCCACGTAATCACAGTTAAAACATGCACTGTGCAGTCCAGTCTGGTCTGAGGCTCCTGTTCCCATTCTTTCTTTCAATCTGAGTTGTTCTCTATTTTTATGTACAAATGTAAAATTATGACTTATTTTCATGAGATTTTCAAAGTGTCATTCTCTCAAAATGTTGAATTATCCATAATGACTCAAGCCAAGCACAAGAAAAATAAATCATTATTTCTGACAAAACAAGAAACAAATCTAAATTTTGAGAAATTGGTTATTTTGTTATTTTAAGACTTTGTGACTTGTTGGAGATTAAATCAAATCAAATTTTAAGTAAAAACCAGGCACTGGCATTATGTTCCCTTACCTGCTTCCATGGAATTCCACCAACTAAATGTAATATTCCTATATCTGTTCTTCTGCAGGGCCCAAATTATTTCCAGGCCCATGTATAAAGTATTGCCACATGTCTCATTAATTAATTAAGTCAATTACGTCAGTCATCTGAAAGCTAATCCAGAATGTAATGATGTAGTTGTGGTGTAATTGTCCTGGTATCAGACTTGGCACAATGGAAACGGTGATTGTTCTGAAGCACTGTTGGGCGCTGTATAGGTAAATAGGTGCAGTTTTAGGCATTGAAAGCCATGACATGAACGAACAGTCCAGCTGAAGGGATGACGTCTCCACTGTGTGTGAGCAGGGGGACATGGCGGTATCCTGCGGAAAAAGGAAAGTAAGTAAGTCCACATGGGAATTTTCCATTTGTTGTCTGAAAAATATGTTTACACTGGTCCAAAAGCTGAGCAGATTTCTGAAATCAAAACAGGGGACTTTCAAGTTCAGCTGTCAATGCATCATTAAAATGTCTAATACTTTTATTTCTCTATTTAATATGTTTCATGTATTTTGACAATATCAACTGCTGTGTAAAAAACACACACTCCTGCCAGTAGAGCTGCTGACTAAGTTTGGCACTAACATTACTCTGAGCATTATGCATGGGAATAAATTACAATAGTCCTAGAAAAGATTTTTATTTCTCATTTTCCCCCTCATGAGAGTCGTCACTCATAGATTTTTAGAAACAGTTACCAAATCTCAAAAGTCAATATTGCTATGGAGATGGGGTGAGGCAGGAATACATATACCACAATAGATTCAGTGGTTTTATGAGCCCATATTTCATCAGTTAAAAGGCCCATGGCTTCAGACAAAAGACTCTACAGGCATAGCCTCATAGACAGACCCAGTTCTGGAGACAGAGACAGTATCTGTCTCATGCTTTCATAAGTATGATTGGCTCAAGGGCAGCAGAATGGCTTGGTGGTTAGCACACTTGCCTTTCAGCACTGAGTTCTTCAAGTTCAAGTCCCCATCTGGGTGGAATTTCCATAATCTCCCTGTGTCTGTGTGGGGTTTCCTCCCACAATCCAAAAACATGGAGATCAGGTGAATTGATAAATTGTCTTTGTGTGTGTGTGTGTGTGTGTGTGTGTTGGACCGATACCCTGTCCTGGATAGTGTATGCCTGCTGAGGGGGTAGGGGACTCTCCACAACCTTGATCAGAACTATATGAATAAGATGATGGATGGATGGATGATTGGCTAAAAAAGTGACAGTTTAAAAAAAAAAAAAAAAATTGTAGATCACATGACAGCCTATATTCATGATACAAAACTGGTATCAGAACAGCAGTATTTTTTAAAACTAGGCGAGCATGTGGTAGAAGTGGTTAGTACATAGTAGCAGCCATAGGATGTGGATATTTCTGGGGGCAGGTCACAAAAAAAAAAAAAAAAAAAAAAAAAAAAAAAAAAAAAAAACAGTGCCAGAAAAATAGGGACATCTAGTCACTTCAACCTTTCTCAATCCTTGTCTTTAATAGCCTATAATAAATTTATTTTATCTAAAAATCACACTATGAATGTTTGTAGTTAACTGTTAATAACTGTTGCTAATGTTAGCAATTAGCATGATTAAGTATTAGTTACTATACTATATTATACTATAATTAACTAGAATATCTTAGTGACTGTTTTCTAATGCTAAAGCTTCAGCATCAAGGCTCTCAGCTGCGCTTAAAGGGAAGACATCGATTAATGTCTGGTATGCTTAAATGTAATCATTTTAATTATAAAAGGCTAAGTGTATTTTTCACTGAATTGTGCAGGCAACACAAGCATACAGTACCAGTCAAAGATTTGGACACATCTTCTGAACATTCAGTGTGTTTTCATTATTTAAAAACTGTCTGTATTGTAGATTAATACTAAAGTCATCCAGACTATGAAGAAACACAGTTCATATAATTCAGTATTCATTTACCATGTAGGAAAAAAATAAAAACATTTCACTGGTAGTGTATGCAGGCATAGAAGAAACTGGGTGCCTCTGGAAAAAAGAACATGCCAGCAGTGCCAACTCAAAACAACAAAAACAGAGCTGCACTTCCCAACAGAATGCCCCAAATTCAGATATATACCGTACGCATAGAGTTCATTGCAAAAATTAAGAACCAACATCCCCCATTTTCCAGCTTTTCTAACACAGAGAAATTACCATACATACTAGGAGAACACAGAGTGCTGTACACTCACAGTTCAGTATGTCCTGACCTGCCACTGTGAGAGGGACAGTGACCACATCAAACGTGTTCATTTAGACTGATATGTCTCATATATACTATACATATATAATGGTGTGTGTGTATGTATATGTATGTGTATACACAAATGCTTAGACATTTTTTTTCATCTAAATGTATAGCTGGTCTTAGTTATGAAGAGATTATTATTTTTGTTGTTGTTTAAAACAAATTCTTTGTAACTTATATTTGTTTTCATATGTACTAATATGTTCAGTCCTCAAATAGTTCTTTATTTTGATGTTTTGCTCACAAATCCAGCAACCTATTGTTTTAGAAATACAATGTAGAACTATTTGTCATGTCAATAGAGCTTGATTTGAATTTAATTAAATTGTATATGTTTCACCAAATTGTGAGGTGCAACATAAGCATTTGCTAAAGGTATCAAAAATCTGCATGCATATATCGCAAGTATAAATCACACATAATTTCATAAATTTGATTGATTTACCATATTGCATGCTGGTGAAGGGTAGAGTGTACTGCCCAATAAAGTCATTTGCAGAAGCAGTGTCATAGTCCTCCACTACGAAGCGCACTAAAGCCAGCTCAGGTACGTGAATGGTGAACTCAAAGTTTTTATTCCATGTTGGATTAAAGCCTGTGAACATGATGTAGAAAACAAAGTTAAAGAGCATCATTCATAATTAACAAACTAACTAAGAAAGCTTTTCTGCAATAAACACAGAAAATCAAACATTATTTTATTCTCCATTTAAAACTTTCACATATTGGGCCACTTGCCATTGTTGTTGATGTACTGCGTTTGACAGCTGGCTCGGTCTGCTGGAACCCCATAGATCTCAACTCTCACAAAAGGGTCCACAATGGATTTGGGTTTGTTTTTGTTCAGTTTAGGAAGCTGCTGCGCTGAGATGACCTGAAAAGACAGCACAGGTGCTTTTACGTTATGCTAGTCACATCTTATTACACTACACCTACGCAATGTTTTTATCCACCAGGGGAGAACAGACTGTGCCAAGCTTGGTCATGCTTGGCAGAAAGATTTAAATGTTGCAAAATACTTAAAACATAAACCAAAGCAGGCATCACATACTGAACAGATCTCAGCTGGTCTAATTATAAGGCTTACAGTTAGAATGTCAATGCTAATAATTAACATCTAAATGTTACAATACAAGATAATCTTGAAGAAACTATACATTTTACAGGAAAAGCCTTCTGAAATTAAATGTACATTAATCAAAGAAGAATTTAATGTTGGACAATTCCTATTGGTTTATTTGTAATGAAATGAACTACTAATTATGCAAACAATAAAAGCATTGTAAATCAACTAACTTAAAAAGATTTACACCAATCAGCCATAACATTAAATTGACCTCCTTGTATCTACACTCATTAACTGTTTTATTAGCTTATCTCACCTTACAGGTGCACTTTGTAGGTCTACAATTACAGACTGTAGTCCATCTGTTTCTCTGTATACTCCGTTAGCCTGTTTTCACCCTGTTCTTCAATGATCAGGACCCCACAGAGCAGCAATTATTTGGATGTAGATCATTCTCAGCACTGCAGTTACACTGATGTGGTGGTGGTGTGTTATTGTGTGTTGTGCTAGTAAGAGTGGATCAGACAATACAGAGCTGAAAGAGTGGTTCAGTATCACTACTGGACAGAGAATAGTCCACCAATCAAAACTATCCAGCCTTGTAGCATCTTGTGGGCAGTGTCCTGTGATTGATGAAGGACTAAAACACACTGTGTAACAGCAGATGAGCTACTGTTTCTGACTTTACATCTACAAGGTGGACCAACAAGGTAGGTGTATCCAATAGAGTGAACAGTGAGTGGACAGTGAAAATGAGTATAGAAACAAGGAATAATGTTAAAGTTATGGCTGTTTTAATGTTATCGGTGTAGCATCTGCATAATATTGTAGGGGTGCGTTTCCCAAAAGCGACTGAACTTAGCGATTTACGAACAACTTTAAGAACGACGTAACACAATTTTTCCAACTGTTTCCCCAAAAGCCTCAAATTGGTCAAATTGGCTCGGTCAATCAAAAACTGAACCACTGATTTACATACATTTCTTCATTATTAAGCCACAAAAGTATCGTCATGTCAACAATAATTATAAAAACAAACATAAAAAAAGTATTTACACAACATACATGCAAAAGAAATTAAAAAAAACATTTCACTTGCAGTTGCTGTCCATCGCATGCCAAGCCTAAATAATTAATCAGTGAATTTGATTGGTTAAGAGTTGACAAGCTTAGTAGGCCAATTTGTAACCATTGCTTGGGACACAATATGAAGTACTTAGCATTAAGAATGTTTTGGGAAACACACCCCAGTTTAGAATGAATGTAAATACCATGACATGGAGGGTCTTCTTCTGCAGCCAGGATCCCTTGGTCAGGTTGTTTTGGTCAAACCACAAATCTGGGTTCCTCATGAACACAGGCTTCAGGATATAGCCACACTTCTTGTTGGGCAGGAACCGGCCTTGGTTCAAATGCATCTGCTTACAGCAAGTCTGGAAGTTCAGAGCCACTGTTCAAACAAATACAGTGAGAGTTAATCAAAAATATGTAAACACTGTATAGTGTAATCATTCTGCTAATCTCATCAATGCATTACAGCTATGTTAAGGAAGTGTACGTTGCAATAAACACCAATTTGGCATCCTGCGTTCCACATGGGCACGGGGTTGTAGTTGGATGAGTCCGTCCTGGAACCTGCTGGGTAGATTCTGCTCAGCTTTTCCATGTTGTGCTGCACAAATGCAGATGCTGTAATACAGTGACAGGAGATGATGATACTGTAGGTAAATGGCTGACAAAAAAAAAAAAAAAGTCAAACAAAACAAAACAAAACAAAGCCTGTGGAGGAACTGTAAGTTGACCTTCAAGGCCGTACATGGCTCCTACTTATTTTCATGCCAATTAAGGTCTTGTTGGCTGTTCCTCACTTCAGACTGTCCTCTATAGGTCACAGGTCCTTTAGTATCGAGGCTCCTATGCTGTGGAACTCCTTACCTTCCTCTATTTCTACCTCCTCTTCTCTGTCCATCTTCAAAACTCAACTAAAAACATCCTTTCCAAATACTTTAATTCTGCTTAACTCACTGGAGTCTGAGGGTATTTCAGACACTCACATTCCATGTTCAGATTGGTGGGGAAAAAATGTGCAGCTATCTGACTCGCTCTGAAAAACTTGTCTGTATATTTAAGCTCCTCTCACAAATATCTAAAAATATTTTTTGATTCATGCTATAGAAATATATTTGAAAAGTAGATATTTAAATTTTCCAGGGTATGCTCCGTTTTGTTTTTAGGATAAAATCTTGCAAAGTTATACAAGTGTTTTTGCAGAATTTCAGCAATATGCCGCAAGCAGGAGTACTGACTTAAGGAGGTTAAGCCCCAACCAACTTCACTTTTTATTATTTTTTTCCATAATTTTCTGATTTGAATTCTAATTTAAAAAGATATGAATCCAAATTTTAGAGCAAAAACAACACAAGTATTATTTGCTGCAGTACAGCAGGATGTAAGCCAAAACATACTGGAGGAAAACTAAACTTTTAGCAAATGATGCTACTTCTGTTCAGTTAATTGTTTTTTTAAACCCAAAGACAAAAAGAGTTACATGAAGTTTCTGCCAGGTGCTTAGCCTTGCTCTCCTTAAAGGATGCCATCTCATAGCAGGCCTGTTTCTCCTTTGAATTCTCAAAGCTGCTGAAGTGGACACTTTTGCAGTAGATGACCACATCTGATAACTCCTTAGCAAGCTTGATCTTCTTTTTCTGAAAAAAGAAAAACAAAATATATTTTAAGCAAAAAATTGTCTGTATTAAACCAAATATGACTAAATCCTAATCCCTAAGTTTCATTTGGCAACATTGTTAAGACTCTAAGCTACTTTGAATTTATGTGATTTATGTAATGTGAACCCAATCCCTGCCAAAATAATTCAACTGAAAGCCAACATGTGTTAAAGCAACAATTTCTCTTATGTACAATAGAATGTCACTGGAATGATGAAGCATTTTCAGTCTGATGCGCTGTGGTGAGCTGCTGTTCAGATTAAAATCTGGTGTTTTGTGGGTGATGACTGTGGGGAATGTGTAAACAGATTCAATCTCAAGCCCAGCAACCTCAGATTTGCATATGGAAATGTGGTCTTTTCTTTGACACTGTGTATTTTGTGGGATTTGTCTGGTTTCACGTATGTAAATTAAACTTAAAATAATAAAATATTCTAGAACTGACCACCATGTCACCTTTTTGGAAATGTGTCTTTGACTCTGCCAGGGGTACTCCTGCCAAAAAATTTTCTTATTAATTTAGATATTCATCCATTCATTTTTACACAGCAACTGGTGCAAAGTTGGATAACGTTCCCATTCCACCCAAAAGCAATATCTTTTTAAGTTTAAAATGCTACACTGCTCAGCTGGACTATAATGTATGAGCTATGTAGCCATTTAACAGTATGCCTGATGAAAACAATGATGAATTTGTGACCACGCTGACATTAGCCATTATATAAAAAAATTTAACTCTCAGGAGACAACGATCACGTTGATACTATCAAATCATATGTTTCAAAAAGCATTGCTGTCGACTAAAGTCACAAGTGCTGGGTTGAAATTCTGTGGCAGCTTTTGCTTCATGTTGACAGAGTAAAAACAGAGATATGACCATTTAAACTTGATGTAAGAAATCATATTTACACATACATAAAATCAGAGATCACCAACACTGCCACCATGTGGAGTAAATAAGGAATTTCACTATTTACTTTTTGTGGTAAGTAGTTGTATATCACTTAAAGTTATCTAACGTTTTACCAGTATAAGGTCATATTTACACTCAGTGTTAACATTTTCAATCTGTGTAAATACTTCAATAAGCATGATTGTGTTTTTATAGTAAAAAATATATTTCTAATCCAATTTACTAGGGTTTTTTTGGTCAGTATTTCCATTTGAGCAATTTGACTCTGCTTGCACAGTGACTCCTAGCTGAAAAAAAAACCTTGCATCACTAACAAACACCCTCTGAATAAATGTTCTTCATGAAAATAGAAAAGATTTTCCTTTGTTAATAGGTGTCCCATATTGTTGTTCACGAGGGTTAGTTTAACCCTGGCAACACAAACAATGCAACTCTGGACCATTACTAAAAACTAGGGATGTCCCGATAACGTTTTTTCTGCTCCCGATCCGATCCGAGTAATTAATTTTTTAGTGACTCCCGATACAGAGTCTCAAACCGATACTTCTATTTTCTAGATAAGAACTAGATAATACTCTTCACACAGTGCACACATTACATTATAGTTAATAAAATTAATCCAATGTTTATATTTAACAACTGCAATGCTTTAGGGAAAAAAAACTGCCAGCTTCCAAACTATTGTTAAGTGTTTCCAAAAGCTCTAAAAGACACCAAAAACCTGTATTCTCTACCATAGCGATCGGCTGGTCATCCAAAGCAGTGAGTTCAGTGACCCTCTCTGTGATCTTCTTGGCCGTAGCGCTGTCTCGAGAGAACTTTTCTTTTAAAACTTTCTGATAGTGTAGATTGCTTAGATACAGCCTTTAACTGAGCTGTCTGAACGAACTCACTGTATTCTGTTAAATGTTTATTTTTTAGGTGCCGTATTAAATTTGTAGTATTAAAATTAATAGGCAGGGCAGTACTCCTCCGCACTGAAGGGGGGCGTACGTGAGCCAGCGGCTGCTTGTTGCTGCTGTGAGTGAGTGAGTGAACAACACGGAGGGCGCAGAGCAAGCGACGTTTACTCTCGCTGCTGTAATTGTAACGTTTTTTCTTTCTAATTTGAAGTAAGTCCACACAGCAGACATTATAAACACGTTCTGATACAAGCTCTGCTCTTGTTTTACGACTCCTGTGTTTACGACAAAGATCGGGCTTAGGTTTGTGTTCAGAAAAGCCGATACCGATCAGTTAAAAAATGCCATGATCGGCCCGATTATGATCTTTGAGATCGGATCGGGACATCCCTACTAAAAACTGAAGGAAATACTTTTAATAAATGATGTTAAGTCAAGTCAAATGTATTTATATAGCGCTTTTTACAACTGATGTCACAAAGCAGCTTTACAGAGTGAGCAATAATAAAACACCAAATCCCCAGTGAGCAAGCCTAAGGCAACATTGGCAAGACTCCCTCAGAGCTGGAGGACGAAACCTTGGGAGAAACCGGACTCACATGGAGGACCCATCCTCCTCTGGTCAACTATTTATAAGTTCTTGATAAATCACATAATCATATGATGCTGTTGTATTGTTCAGGTGTACTGATATGGTGACAGTAGTGAAACAGGAATGATAATAATGACATCTGTATCATCTGGTCCCAATTGTATATTTTGAACCTTTGGAAAACAAACTACAGGTTTATCTGCCATATTTCCAGTTTTGTGGGCTTCATCCAAATCTCAATACTAACTACAAAGATCAACAATGTTACTAAGGTAATGCACCTTTGATTTGGTCTTTGGGTCATTCTCTTTGGCTTCAGCAGCCTCATCCTCCTCAGACACACTGTCCACATCTATGGTGTTGTTGTTGTTGAATGCTGCGTCCAGCTTATTAAGGCGCTTGCCTTTAACCAGGATCTTGCCCTTTAATTCCTGCAATGATAAAGGTACATTTAGCTTTGCACCATCAAAAAATCTGACAATCTTCATGCAGGCTCTATAAATAATGTAGTGCATAAAATATAAGCTGTACATTAATATCTCCAAATGCACAGTCATTAAATCAGACAGACCACAATAGGGCTGGAAAAAGATCAATCCCTTACAAAAATAATTGTTTTCAAAAACATGACACACCCCTGTGTGGAGGTTGTAAAAGTAATTGAACCTTCTCATATTGTATGTGCATGTGTGTGCAATGTCTTCTGTAAAAAAATTCTTGTCCCACCCTCTACCCTCAGGCCAAGTCATAAGAATGTGGGACTATATCCAAGTCAAAGACAGAAACACACTCAGAGAATAACACACACACACACACACACACACACACACACACAGAGAGAGAGAGAGACAGAGAGAATGTATAAAAAAAGAAAAAGAATAAGAGATAGTGAGAGAAAGACGGAGGATGAGAGAAAGAGAGAAACAGTGAGAGAACAAGTGTGAGGACTAAGAGAGAGAGCCAGAGACACAGAGAGAGAGAGAGAGACAGAGACAGAGACAGAGAGAGAGCTCTGCCACATAGACAATAAGGGGAAAAAACTATCCACACCAAATCAGTGGAATAAAACTTCCCAAAATCCATTCCCAAATACTTATAACTCTTTAAAATCTAAAAGCTTCCCCAGATAGAGATTAAGCTTAGTCTTGAACTATATCTTCTTTTTAACAGAAAATCCCCATTCAAGATGCTCTGTAGTCCAACACTAGGCTTAATCCTATAGGTCTGTATGTTGGTCTACAGTTTAGTTTCAACTACAAAATGGGGATGAAAAACATAGAAATGACCAAAGTAAGTCTTTATTACACTGTTTTATTCATATTCAGTTGATAATCATAAGAGTTATTAAATTTGAGTCCCGAGGTTGTAATTGTAAAGGGTTAAGGGTTTAATCTCAGAGCGGCATCCTCATGGAACATTTTGTTAACAATATTCCTCTGACTATACCACATGGATCAACAAATCCATGATGAAGACAATCACAGCACTCCTGATCCTGAATCATTTCTTCCTTTGAACACTGTGATGTAAAATTGTGAATATAGAGAAAACAGGATATGTATGATGGTGATGAGGAAGTCATCTGAGGGAAGTGGCTGCTGAGAGTGGGGTGGAAAGGGTTTTGGCAGGCTTCAAAGGAACTAACTACAACCAAATGCAGTGCTGGATCAGGAAAGAATGTGTCAGAGTATGAAATATCAGCAGTGAAAACAGTTCCAAGCTTTTTAAGAAGGCAGACTGAACCGCAGTCCACACAGTTTTTGACTGACTGGTAAGGTATTACGGCACAAATGATTAATTTGTTTTTCATTAAATGCTGCAATTTTGTTTCAAAATAATGAAGTCACAAGACATCTTCAAAACACATTATGGTATTGTGACATCATGTAACATCAATCAGCAATGCAAATGTGACTGTACTGTGAAGTAGACATTTTATCTAATATCCTAGTGGAACTTGATGGAAGTCCAAAACATCACCATTCAATTAATACCAGTACATTCATGTTGTATAACAATCTCTATTTCCAATCTCATTAGAAAGTTATGCAATAACATGGATAACAGTCTGTCATCATTTTAAATAAAAAAAATATTTTAATATTTTAAGAATATCAAATCACACCTTGCATCATGAACTAAATCTAAGATTAATACTCTTCCAGTAAGTATATATCTGAAGTTTGTAAGTTTGAGCAAGCTTACAAACAATACCCTTCATTTTATACACAATAACAACTTATACATTCTGGATGTGATCCACTGAAAGATATTCTTAAATAACTTAAATTCTATATATTGTATTACATACATTTTTAGTCCAGTTATCTGCTCTGAGATTTCTGCACTTTTGAAATATGGTGAGTGTGGAACAGGCTTGGGTTAACAGACCATGCCATCATCCTTCATCAATGGCTGACAAACATCACAATGTTGAGTCAACATCGTGATGCCACCCCACCCATCCCCATTCTCCCAACAGCAAGTGAGTCATTCTTCTCTTCAGAAAATTGAGACAATTGAGTTTTCCAGGGACGTCTCTGTGACTTTCAGTTATTTAATTTCCATTGTTCAGAATGTTAGGCTACTTCTTGTTCAAACACAAATAGCACATCTTCATTTTAATGCTGACATCTTTTTCTTATTTTTTTGTCTGAGTGCCATTCAGCAAAACAGTGGTCATACCAAAAATACTAACTGGCGAGCTTGTTGCCATGCCTTGGTGGTAAAGGATCTGGCCTTGTGACCGGAAGGTCATTGATTCAATGATGTCATGACTGAGGTGCCCCAAGCAAGACATCCAACCCTCAACTACTACCTGGGGCACCATGGATAGGGCTGCTGACCGCTTCAGGCACATGTTCTCACAGCCTAGTGTCTTCACTAGTGTATGTGTTTCACTGCAGTGATTGGTTAAATGATGATGTCAAATTACATTGACATTGGCAAAAAGTTTAATCTCATCTAATGTACTAGAAAAAAGTACATTGTGTATCGTTTTCTTCTTTACCCAAACAATCATGAATAACTTTAATACTACTGAAGATGAAATTCTTCATGCAGTTCTGGTGATGAAATTTGGACTAAACATACATCACTCTGTGTGAAAAAGACTGATGTTACATGTGGTGAAAATGTCCAGCATGCAGTTCATTTCTCCTGATGAGGTGGTGATGTCTGATGGAGACTGTTTGTTATCTAGTACATTCACACTATGACTGCTTCCTCCTGTACTGTGCACTGATATGTTATGCTCAGATCACTCCACAGTTCTCAGGGTAAAACATCAACCTGTAATGTGTTCACGAGGAAAACTGAGGGCTTTAATGTCTCACTGCAGCAGCAGGCAACTGATGGAGATGGCTGGATGTGTGCTGGCTTCTACTCCAACAGCTACAAATATTAGTCATCCAAAATTAACATCCGTCTACCTGCACTGTAACCATGCATATCAGTCTTTTTCACACAGACTGAGGTTTATTTAATCTAAATTTCTTCATTAGTATTAAACATATTCAGGGGTGTTTGTGTAAAGAAGCAAATGGGACACCCTGTACAAAACAAATAGATTATGTTCTCAACAAAAAATACCGAAAAACTATATTTTGGACTTTTTATTAAAACGGACATCTGTGACTTCATTTTTATTTACAGTTTTCTAGTATCCCAATAATGATTTATATTTACCTGCAAACAGTTATATTCAAATATTTTTCTGAAAATCTTGATTACAAATTGTTGTACAATGTGTCTATTTTTGTCTTTTTAAAGCTTCACAATGCAATAATATTCTTTTGACAAAAATAGCCACAACTTTAATTGACATGTTTACAACTGATGATACCTTATTCTAATATTGCAAAATGTGTGCAATGTACCTTCAGAGAAAAGCATCACAATGCAAGCACATACTTTTACACTTCTACTGGAAATGCACAGCAGGCTGCGTTTATGCTTCTCACAGCCAATGAGATTTATTAAAGGCCTGTTTTGTGGTTATTGCAGTAAGATTAGTGGCACATTTCTCAGTGCTTCCAGATGTTACTGACCTCCGGTGATGGCAAAACAGTGGGAATCTCACTCCCCAGTGGCCGCGTGAGAAGAGCATCACCCAGTATGGAGACCAGATAGTGAGCCATGAGTTTCTGCTGTTCTACACAGCAGTGATTCTCCAGGGACAGGATTACTGGATACTCCGATGCCTGACAGTAGATAGACATAGAGGATTTTAGACAGCCTGCAATAAAATATGAAGTGAACCTGCTTAGGCCAAGTAAAAAAAAAAAATTGGTGATCATCCTTTTTCACCAAAATTTTGGGTCGGGGGGAGGTGTTTTTTTTTTTTTTTTTTTTTTT
>BRDA01010939.1:257-17188 GCA_036984385.1 Crenuchus spilurus | reverse complement strand
GAATCAACATATTTCTCCTTTAAAATGTTACATTTACTCAGATTAAACTTTTGATCTGTCATCTATGTTCTATTACAGATAAAATATTGACATTTACCATCTCCACATCATTGCATTCAGTTTTTATTCACAATTTGTTTAGTGTCCCAACTTTTTTGGAATCTGGTTTGTACATGACAATGAATTCATACAATGAATTACATGACTTTAGTATGATTAACAGATTATTGGAAGAAAAAAAAAACCTTTATAGCTTTAATTCAAGGTGCACTTTGAATCAGAATCACTTCAACATCAACATCATTTAATCCTTATATTGTTTTATGTTTCATTTAAACAGCCTATGAAGCAATTTCAGGTTTGACTTTTATAGTAATTATTTCTCATTTTTAATTAACATCATAATTAAATACATTATATTTAAATTCTGTTCAATTTAGGCACTAATTCCACACCACTTTGACTTAATATCACTAAAATGATACATCTAGCCAGTTTTTTGCCTACAGAAGTCAGTCATATCAAACCAATTTAAATTTGGGTAAACTGGAGAACTACTAACAACAAACCGACTGAAATGCTGTGCATGTAAAAGAAGCTAACAGCTCTTTTATACTGCAAATTAGTGGGCTTTTGTACAACAGAGGGCTCTTCAAGGTTAATGATAAGTTATATGAGAAACCTAAAACCCCATTGAAAAGTGAACAACATAGTACAAAAGCTGCTACTGTAACAAAATATTATGTAGAGTACAAGCTACAGTCTGTAACTGTAAACATACAGTTTCTCCATAATTACTCAACCCCACCTTGTCAATTAATGTAGACCACCGTAAGGCCAATGTGAGATGATATTAGTTTGGTAATGGTCCAACCCATCAGCAGTGACACTGGGATGGTAGTGTATGTACTGCTGGTATGTATACCAGACACAGTGGTGATCTCAATGATGTCTAAAAATAAAAATATCAGTGCTTTGTACCTCAAACAGCATAGCAGCATACGTGTCATTCACTTCTATGTTGATCTGCCGCAGGAAGTGCTTCAGCTCCTTCAGAGTCATCATGTTGTCACCATTCTTATCTGCTTTCCGCATGCAGCTAATGATCCAACTTTGTCTTTGATTCAAGGCCAATATGTACTGTTGATATTTGATACAGATGGAGTTTGTCTGTGGCCTACTGATGCTGTTAGACATTTCATTACTTTATTGTGCTGGCAAGTATCTCAAACTCGAAATAGACAGGGTGGATTGTGTCAATACCACAGCCCTGTGCCTCTATCCAAATTACTATAGCTACTTTTAATCAGTGTCAGCAGTATCTACAAAAGACAGTATCTGATAAACACTCGGAAGAGAACAAGTCTGGTACTCTGAATCAGATTTTTCAATACAATACTGAAAATGTTACCCTTTAAATCATCATATAATGTCTCTCATGAAGGATACTGTTCACTCTTCTGTTGGCTGTTGAGGTTGCTCATGTGTGTGATGACCTTCTCCAGGCCAGTCACCCACTGCTTGGCCTCCTCTGGAGAGTTGGCCATCAGGTCCAAGTTCTTGCGTTTGCCTTTGAAGATGATGGAGAAGCAGCACTCCTCCAAGGAATCATCAATATACTTCTGCAGACCCTCGGACCCTCGGCCATGACGCACAGAGTCAATGTCATCTATGGAGACTGCAGGACAAGATAAAGAACAGTCAGTGCTAAGGTTGCCGCTGTGTAAACGGCTGCCCTGCCAGCAGGGGCTGGGACCCAATTTCCCGCAAGGGTTCAATAAAGCATATTTGTATCTGTATTGGTAGTGTAAGAAATGCTATGAAAGTACAGGGTGTCTTACAGCCATTTCTCACATGTTGCTGCAGTGAGACATTAAAGGGAACAGATATTCTTGTGAACCAAGCACAGGATGTTGGATCTCAAAAATACCTTGCTGGTGTGGATTTCACAATATGACTGACAATAATAGTAAAAATATGCCACTTTATCATCACTTATGACTGAATACTACACTACCAAGGGTGCTTTACAATCAACACACTTAGACCTCAACCACTAACGGGCAAGAAGCTGTAGCCAATCATGCAAAGCATCTCAAATGGAGAACAACTACACATCTAGAGGACTGCATCAAGCACTACAGGGTCACCTAAGACAGAGTGCCAAACCATATCTGAACATAGACACGTACATTCATATGCACACAGATGTACACTTTCATTCACACACACATTCACACACACAAGGGTCATTTTGAGACAATTCATCTGATCTCCATGTTTTTGGATTGTGGGAGGAAACCCATGCAAACTTGGGAAGAACATGGAAACATGGAACCCAAGACCTCAGCACTGAGAGGCGAATGTGTTGACCACCAAACTACTGCGCCGCCCACTTATGGGCAATATATGCAATATAAAAGACAATTACGCGTCTTTCCCATTACTCATGGATGATATGCTTGACTTTCATATTGTTTATGGATAATCTGGGCAATACGTGATTACAGACTTTAAAACTTGACAGTCAATATGATACTTTTATTGTGCTTTGAAGCATGCATACCCATTAGAGCAATACTGCACACAAGACTTTGCTGTTAAGGCCCGGTCACACTGGGTTTTTATTCACATAATTGTAGCAAGTGAAATTCCATTCATTTCAGACATTGCATAGATGACTTCTGTGTCAATTAACCTTTCTTGCAAACCTTTGTGTCAAATTCAACTTTGGCGAACTTTGATGTGCAAATTTGCATCCCTGACTGCACCGTTACTCTAGCTGTGTGAATGATGAAGTGTTCTGCACTGCATTGGTTCTGTCTGAGCCAACATGGAGGAAGCGCTGGTTGTTTAACTAAGACTTATTTTGGGAAATAGTTTACTTACTAATTTTATAATGATTTATATAAATGAAGAACCATGTTCAGAATTTGGCCAAAAGTTTAAATTTGTTTGGTTTTGACAAAAAAATAATAATTTCGGTGCATCCCTACCTTTTAGGGTAACAATTTAGGAAAAGGACACATTTGATTAACTGCAATTAATGACACAAACATAATTCTCATGTATGGTGAAACAGAAAGTTTATCTATTTAAAGTAAATGCTTCTCTAGTCCTCCAAATTGTGTATGTGGGGGAGGGGGAATTTGAGACAGAAAAAAAGTCTAATCTCAGAAGAGCTAATCAGCAGCAGATCCTGGAGAACAGACATACCACACACCATACACACTATCAGCAGGGTTGTGCATGTTTGATAGGTGCTTTGTAACAAACAGCATGTGATGCATTTATCTACAGGAAGTACATGGTAATCACAACCACAGAAACCACAGTACTTGCTCCACTCCTTCATCCTTAAAGCCAAAGGAAATAATACTGAGCTACATTATTAGTATACACTCAAATCAGCCATAACATTAAAGCCACCTTTTTTTATCTACACTGAATGTTCATTTTTATCAGCTTCATTGACCATACAGGTGCACTTTGTAGATCTACATTTACAGACTGTAGTACATCTGTTTCTCTGTATGCTTTACTATACTCCTTTCACCTGTTCTTCAATGATCAAGACCACCAGAGAAGGTTTTATTTGGGTGGTGGATCACTCTCAGCACTGCAGTGACACTGATGTGGTTGTGGTGTGCTGCAGTGATATGAGTGAATCAGACACGAGAGCTGTTTGAGTCCACTCACAGTCCACCATCTTGTTGGTCCACCTCGTAGATGTAAAGTCAGAGACAGTAACTCATCTGTTGATGCAGACATTGTGTTGGTCATCCTCTAGCCCTTCATTGGTGGTCACATTAGCCAGATAGATCATTAGATCACTCCAGCAGTGACACTGTGGTGCATAAAACATCAGCATCTCAGCTGTGTCTGATCCACTCATACCCGTATAACACACACAACAAACCACAACAACTTCAGTGTCACTGCAGTGCTGAGAATGATCCACCACCTAAATTATACTTGCTCTGTGGGGGTCCTGATCATTGAAGAACAGGGTGAGGCTAACAAAGTACAAAGAGAAACAGTCTGCAATTGTCAAACTACAAAGTGCACCTATATAGTCAGTAGAACATGGGAAATGAGTGTAGACACAAGGAGATGGTTTTAATGGAATTATTGATGGCAGTAGGTAATCAATCATAATCATGTTGGAACACCATAAATCAATTCTTGAGAAATCTTGAATACATGCCATGCTTATGTTGTTTAGTAGATTATTTTTAACTTCATGAGGATGAGAAGTCAAGGACTGAGAATTTCCTGATGAAAGAGTCCACAGGGACATTTTGCGATTGCTGGTTTGAGATTGACCCAACAGTTCTCCATCCTGCACCCCTTTGGCCTTTGCTATGGGTGTTACATAAAGATAGCAGACTAGGAAAAGCTGACCTGCCCTTGCTTTGAAGCCTCACTATTGTGCAGCAGCTTAACATACAGCAGAGAGTATAGTGGCATCAGGCATGACGTCATCTTTAGCTTTGGATAATCTGTGTCACATGGGTCAGGGAGAGTGCACTCTATCCTAACCTGAACACTCAGCCTATCTCCATACAGCAGCGATCACCAGGGGCACCAGAACAGGCCAAACAAAATTAATATTATCCAAGTAATCTCAGTTGACTTACAGTATACACTTTTTGTTAACTTAAATCCCTACCATTTTGCTTTTAAGTACCAAAAGCAGTCATAATTCCTTTTTCAATTACTATTTCTGATCCTCTCTGTGATTATTCTGGTACTGTAGTCTGATATCTCCTTCGGTTGGCTGACCTTGTGCAAAACAGTAGTACAAGATGAACCGCAGTCTTAACATAAAGCAATCTGCAACAAACTGCAGGAACACCACATCATATCACTTCAGTGTGAATAGCCAAGGCCACACTGTTTTAAGGCTGAACTGGTTATTGTATGTAAACATGGTGTGACATCACAGATTCTGCAGTTTAGACATCATATATAGACTGTACACATGGGAGTGAACAGTTTACAGTCTTTACACGCTATATCAAACTGTTACTAGCAAGGAATGGCTGGTTTTGCATGATATCAGCCCTTAAATTTGCTCACGAATGAGATTTGCTTTCATACCTGAACACGCAAGAATGTTTGTGAGATTAATCAGTCCAGGATTGGGTGTAACATCCTTAGCGGGTTATATCAGTGCTTTTGTTTCAGCACATAAGAGGAGAACTCTGCTGGAGAGAATCCAATCACAAGAAGCCTGCCCCAAAGAGGTAGCAAAGCTCACATTCTCTTTCCCATACCACTAACATTCTCCAGATTCCTATTGAACACACTAGAAGAAAGGATACACTGAGCTGAGCCTGCTGTTTTCTTATCTTTTCACAGGAGCAGGGATGGAACAAACGCATGCGGTGAGGCCTCTGATCAACAAACCCTGATGCAGAATGTTCTCTTCAACTTCTTAAGTGCAGTGGTTTCCTTTTCTTCCTGCTCAAACATCAAACTTTTTTATTTCCTTTCTGAGATAAATCACTGAATCACACACTCAGTCATAAAGTATTCTGTGCCTGCACTGTGTTCAGATTTTAACTGACTGGTACCCAAAGAGTAATAATTTAGAATAGATGTATTTTCACATAATCATAGACAGCCATGGCACTGAATATGTACAATGCTGGTCAATAAAAACACACTATATTTATAACATCATTCTAGCAAGCATCAACAGCCACAGTCACAAACAGCTTTGTTAAAAATACATCATCTAAAAACCACTCTCAAAACACATCCAGAGGAAGTATTTCACAAAGCAGTGTTCCTACATTAGCCAGATTAGTTTAATCTCATCATTTAGGATTTTCAAAAAATTTTCCTGCTTCTTTTTTCCCCCCATTGGAAATGTTTGACTTTGGGCTTAAACGTAACTAGATAAACTAAAAAATCCTGTTGTGTGAAATACTCAGGTCTTGAATTAGGTCTCATGTACCTGCTGATGTGGTTTAGATCACATGCATCTACATATGGTATGAATGGATGGTTGTTTAACATCGAATTTAATTGCATTTGTTGAACCTTACAGACAACCACCAATTACCAGTGCATTCCAGCACATTTCTGTCATGCATCACACTTTCTGCTTCCAGTTCTAATCTTGTTAGTTTTGTACAACATGGATAATCCCTTTTCCTCATTCCCGTTTTGTTCATGTGATAATACTGAAATGCAAATCCAGTATCATTAATCTAATTGAATTGTAAGCGGTTTTGTTATTTGCCCTACTGATTATGTTAAATCGGAGACAATAGTGATTGTGTCCCCAGGTACCCTGAAGAAGATTGCACACCCCACCTTGTCCATTCCTGATTTTATTATATCTTCTGTACCACAAGTCAGGAATCTTGTAATCATTCTAGACTCCACAGTATCCTTTGATGGTCACACTAAATCATAACCAAGTCTTATTTTCATATAAAGAACATTGTTTGACTTTGGGCTATTCTGTCTCACTCTGCTACAGAAATCCTTATTCATGCTTTTATTACATTCAGGCTTGACTACTGCAATTATGTCCTTGTGGGTCTTCCTGCTGTGCCCAGAAAAAACTGCAGTATGTCCAGAACCCAGCTGCCAGGGTCCTCTCACAGCACCAAATTACAACATATAACCCCAATTTTAAAACACACACACACAACACACACAACACACACAACACACACAACACAAACAAAAAGCTAAGCAGCTGTATTCAGCTTCATCATAAGTGTAGTTTAGTAAAGGTTGTGATTGTAGTTTGTTGTCTTCTTCCATTTCAGCACCAAACTGTAACTGTGCTGGTCAATCTGTGTTTTCAGTTTCTGTGAAACTGGTGAGGAAAAGCAAAATTCTGAAATCTGAACAAACAAGCATCTAATATTAAACTAACTGTACAGCAGTAAAGCTCCACTCTAGCTCCTGTCTACAATTAGAAGACTATGACAAGTTCCCTTCCTGCAATATAGAAAAGCCCATGAAAGCATGAAATTATTTTCTGAAATCAAACCCAGAACACCATTATTCAGCCCTCATCATCTCATCCTAGACACTTTAATGTTTAAACCAATTCCCAAACTGGCTCGACATTTTGAACAGCAGTTATTAACCAATACACTAATAGATGCATCATGGCCATAACAAAACCTATCATCTCTGAAATTATATATTTCTTGTATCTCTTAAAAATGTTGACTTCTGGACTATTTCCATCAGTCTGTTCATCCTGGAATGTTGAGAAAAAAATTGAGAAAATGAAATAACAAGGTAATATGACCTATAACATCCATGTGTAATATCATTTATTTCCTGTTCAGAGTGGGCAGGAAGTCTGCCAGCCCAAATGTAGGACATTCAACTTGTTTTGATGGCAGAGACACATGAATACAGAGACATTACAGAAAGTGATGTACATGAATTCTACAGCATTTTTCTTGATAAATGTGCCTAGAATGTCAGCTTCCTGTCTACATGCATGTTTAGGGGTGTAAAAATTGTTCCATTAGACTTATTAGTCTGGTCCATTGGTCCTATAAAAAATAAATAAATAAAAAGAATTAAAAAAAACATTGACTGATTTTATTATTGCTCCCCATTCCACCCAAAAAATGTGTTCTTTCTTCGTGAGGATGATAATGGGTTAATATAGTGTGCTCACTCAAAAGAAAATCAGACTATTTTAAGAAAACGGCCCATACCAAATGTAATGAAAATATAAAAATCAAACCTAACAACATTCTGGCAAAATTTTACATTTATGAGTAGTTGCAACAGATAGTCCTAAAGACTTGTAATTCAATCAAACAGTGAGGTCAGAGATTACAGGCCTATCACGAGGGCATTTGGTTCCCATGAAGATAACATAACACACACACGCACACACCTCAGACACAGCTGTGCTCTGCAAAACAGAAGATAAAGTAAGCCTGATGTGAGCCCTTTGGCCAGGAGGACCCAGAGAGGAAGCTATGAAGTGAACAGATTCTTAGCTATTGTGTGAGGGAAAAAAAAAAGATTTACGAATGACAGAATCCCCCCAGTCCTCATCCCTCCACCTTCTCTGAATCCCCTTCCTTTCTAGCAACTATCTGAGCAACGTTTTTCTTTCCACTCGTACTACTTTGCCACTGATACTGCTGGTCAGAGAAGCTGGAAGTGTGCATTATCCAACCTGATAGACAATAGAGCAAACACTATTGCAAAAAAGGCTCATTGCTATATTTCATTATTTATATTAAAGCAACTAATTATGAAATTTAAGTTATTAGGTTTAAAATACTAAGTTATGTTTACACAGAAAGACTATAGGTCATAGATATTGTTAAGATGAAATATAGTCTAAGTCTGGTTATGCTTACAGGTGTTGTTTCTCTTAAAGCCTTTGTGAGACTCATGCCACACAGTCTCACAGTCCTCCTGCAACTTGTAGAAACGTTTCTTCTGCCAGGAGCCAGACTTCACCTTGGTCAGCTCTCCTCCGTTCAACAGGAACTGCAGGTTCACATCTCCTTCCAGACCTGTAGATAAATACACAAAACCTAAGGTCAGTGTGTGAAAGATGGGAAATTTGCTACTTATTCTGAGAAGATCAAGATTAAAGACACAGCACTAGTAATGACTATAAAATGGAAGACTTAATAGCAGCAAAAATACCTGAGACAGCTTACGAACAAAGTTCTCAGCAGTCTTGTTTAAAACATAACCTGCATCTGCAAGTTGACTATACATATATTGTACATTATGACACACCACGCAGCCTTTTACCAGATGCTTTCAGTATCTGGTGTGACAACCCCTGCAACTAAACGTTTCCAGTAACTGTTCTTTAACCATTCTTTGGTAGAATGACTTGTGTGCTTAGGGACGTTGTCCCACCTTGACCCACCTTCTCTTGCGATTCAGTTCATGGGCAGATGTCCCAGCATGTCCTGTAGCAAAACAGGCCCAAACCATGATACTACTATCACCATGTTTCACAGATGAGATAAGGTCCAAAACATTCTTCCAACTTTCTTTAGCAAACTGCAGATGAGCAGCAATGTTCTTTATGGAGAGCAGTGGCTTTCTCCTTGCAACCCTGCCATGCACACCATTGTTGTTCAGTGTTCTCCTGATGGTGGACTCATGACCATTAACATTAGTCAATGTGAGAGAGTCCTTCAGTTGCTTAAAAGTTATCCTGGGGTTCTTTGTGACCTCGCAAACTATTACACGCCTTGCTCTTGATCTTTGTTGGTCGACCACTCCTGGGGAGGGTAACAATGGTCTTGAATTTCTTCCATTTGTACACAATTTGTCTGACTGTGGATTGATGGAGTTCAAACTCTTGAGGAGATGGTTTTGTAACGTTTTTCCAGCCTGATGGCCATCAACAACTCTCTTTCTGAGGTCCTCAGAAATCTTCTTTGTTTGTGCCATGATACACTTCCACAAACGTGTTGTGAGGAGCAGACTTTAATATATCCCTGTTCTTTAAATAAAACAGTGTGCCCACTCACACCTGATTGTCATCCCATTGATTGAAAACACCTGACTCTATGGAACACAGAACTGTTGGAAGGGGGTGGTACAATCATATGAGGAGGCGGGCTAACTCTGGTCTCGACTGCACAGACTCTGGCTGCATATTTGACAAGATGACAGAGATATTTTGGCTTTACTGATATACAATCAAGCAGCAACATTTATGTCTTCTACAGTCATTGGGTCACACAGAGATACAGTGGTTACAGGTACAGGGTTTCGTCATTAATCCCTTCTAAAGTGCCTGATAACTGAAACGAACAATAACTGAAGCAATATTTCTCATAAGAAATAATGTAAATCCAATTAATTTGTTCAAGACACTCCAACATATTAACAAAAATACATTTTATATAGAATAACTATAGTTTTACAAACAGAAAACAATGAGAAATAATTACAAAAGACTAATGAAACGGACAAATGAACATTTTACATCAGTCTTACAGTTTATGCTCCATTTTAGAGTGTGGCGATGTGATCAAGTCAGGAGCCTTAGTTTTGTACAGCAGTTCTCAGTTGCTATTTGTTTTCAAACCAATTTTCAGTAGCGCTGCACAGTCACTTTCGTGTGATGTGTTTTGTTTTGTTAGTTTGGTTTGTTATTATTTGGGTGATTCTCTAGCCTTTTGTTGTTTTTTTTATGAAGCTCTTTAGCTTCTGTCTGCTCTGTGCTTGGTTCTACTCATAAGTCTGGGTACTGTCCCTTGACATCATCTTGGCATATGGAAATGTGTACAGAGAGGTCCGTTTGTGGTGCACTCAATAAGCAAGCCCAAAATAAAACAATAACCAAATTGTACAGTAACCAGGGCAAACAATAACAGAGGTTCCACTGTACCTATCGGAGATACAGACATACTTCAATCATAGAAAATCTGTCAAATTTATTAGTATAAAACTATTATTAAAAAATTTAAATCAAAAACAAGCCTTAATTCAAACCTTTCACTGTCCAGTAGTACTGTTACATTGGTCAATAACTTGAAACCACTATTTTTTTATAATATAAAACCACATACACTCATGCAAACATTTGTGCACCCCTGGTTTACATCCCATTATGTGTGATAAAACTTCTGCCCATAAACGTTATGACACATTAAACATGGTACGTTTCAAATGTAAAATTCTAAAACATCTAGAAATAATTTACCCAGCACTGCTCAAATATTTTATCATTTTAATAAAAATGTAATGTTTAACAAAATAATTAGAATTAAAATAAATATATTTATTATTTATAGATTTTTTCTAAACTTATTTGGTTCATATCAGACTTTTCTGATATGTTAATTTCTGTTTTGTTTCTCTTGGCACATTTTAATAAGTGGGAGGGTCTTAGAAGAAAGCATGACATGCACAATATAATAATCGCAATGTGGTATTTTGTATAAATCACAGAGCCCTAAAGCTAATAAACAAATCTCTTATGAAGAGGCTTTGTGGCTTTTTCATGAACTTCTATAAAACTTAATACTGGTACACCATCCTGGAGACTGTGACAGTCTGAACAGGGTATAAAGCATCAGTTAACTTTCCACACTGTTCTGCATTAAAACCCAGCATGCATTTCTCTGAATCTTCCAGTGAAAGTTGATGTCACAAGCTCCTCACAAGTGAGAGAAACAAAGGCAGTACACAGCACTCTTCCACCATATCCATCCAAACACAGTGTTTGTGTGTGGACTGAGCACTGATTGCCCCCTACTAAAGAGCGTCTGCATGCATCACCTTAGCTCAGAAAAGAAAGCCAAGTTTGTGTATATTTAAGATGTTACTTCACTGACATTGTGCTTATTTTTTAAAGTGTAAAAATGTTCATCTGTACAGAGAACAAACTTAATTATGTCATTTTTCTTCACATCAGTACATAATGTCTATTTATTTGCTAAATTTAATAAAAAAAACTTCTGGTATGTTATATTCAGTAAATAAGATGATTAACAAATTTGCCAATGTGATTTTCACACAACGAAATTTGACCTCCGCTTTTAACCCATTTGTGCAGTGAAACACACTAGTGAACACACTAGGCTGTGAGAATTTGTGCCCGAAGCGGTGGGCAGCCCTTATCCACTTGCGCCCAGGGAGCAGTTAAGGGGTTAGGTGCCTTGCTCAACGGCACATCAGTCACGTCCTGTCTTGGGATCGAACTGGCAACTTTCCGGTCACAAGACCGGATCCTTACCACTAGGGCATGGCTGCCCCCTAGAAGGTATAGAGCTTTTTTTTTTCTTAATAAAGAGTATGCATGAATTAAAATATGCAGAAATATTCACTCTGTAGAGTAGGGCTGTTTAATGGCAAGACTCTGGTGATTCAATATACTGTGACACTGTAGGCATGAATACATTATATATTCTGATTTTCAAATCAAATTTTAGGAAATCAGCCAGGTTTGCTAATTCCCAAACACAAGGGGTCCTATAATTCTAGTCTTCTCATAGTCCCAAAGTTCAAACTGGTCACCGCAGGGGGCAGATCCTTCAGTGTCATGGCCTCCAAACTATGGAACACCTTACCTCAGTCACTCAGAGACTGCCCCATACTATCCTTCATCAAAACTCGGCTTCTACTCTCTCTCCTTTATAATTGTTTGCTCTATGATTTTTTTTATCCCCGCCCCCTTCGCTTTGTTAAGCCTTCTTTGGACTGAAAAAAGGCACTATATAAATGTAACTTATTATTACTAACAACAACATTATTATTATTATTATTATTATTATGCTAATGTCAATGACTTGCATTATTTACACTGAATTGTAATAGTCTAATGGCTGAAGATAGATAACTCCATTATCTAGTGGTTGGGAGCAATCACAACACAAAAATTATTGTCTGCCACCAATCTTTATATATAAACTACTAATGAAAAATATATATTGAGTTTTTGAGAATCAGTACAGCATCACAAATCACAACACTGCAATACCTTCATTTTATGCTATTTTATGGTGTAGAGGATATAAAATATGATCACCAAATGTTTACATAAGACTTATGCTACAAAAGACAGAATGTATAATGGCATTATATATAGTAGTACATTACCAAAAAAATTGAGTATGTTAACTTTTGTATATATTAAATATGTTCATTTGTGTTCATAATATAATTTTTTGTGTGTGTGTGAGACACGACTATTGGGATCTATATGAGACCTATATTTCCTGGCACTCATGTCACATCTGGAAGCCCTCCAGTTCAGGGGTGTGGACTCAACCACAACATTGCAGACATTTTTTTACATGCTCCCGCCACAGAGGCTGTTTATGAGCAGCTGGGATTTGGGAGAAGGCAGTAAGCAATACTTTTAAGTAATGCCTCTGCAAACCTCAAAATTGGTCAAGTTCATTGCTTGTTTTAAAAACAAGCAGTTCCTTAAATTCGAACATCAAAATCTGCAGTCCACCCATCACAATTTTTGTGATTAAAAAATTTAAATAATTATAAATATATTAAATAATTTCTAACCTCCTAGTAGTCCACTGTATTTTTCTGCTTTAAATATTATGAATTGTATGAATTTTCAGTTTGAACTTGTATATCCAGAAACTACATTAAATAAATGTATATATGTAAATAATTTAAAAAAAAATTTTGGTTTTCTTAAAATAACCCTTTAAATTAGCAGAAAATGTTAACATACTTACAGTGTACTGCTGAACACATGTAAATGCTTTTAGATTTTTTTTCTTTCCCAGAAGTCATGTTGTCAGGGTGCACAACACTAAAGAGAGACTTTATGTATGTAGTGGCCGCCATGTCCTGGTTGTTAAGGATCTGGTCTTGTGACCAGAAGGTCGCCGGTTAAATCCCCAGGCAGGTCATGACTGAAGTGCTCTTGAGAAAGGCACCTAACCCCAACTGTAAGTCACTCTGGATAAGAGCATCTGCTAAATGTCTCAAATGTAAATGCATGTTCATCTTACAACTCAAAATTGTGCCACTAGAGGTCACCCTTCAGCAGGATGAAATAACTCCGTGCTCAGTTCAATTTATTTGGGATTTTTCAAAACAAGCAAAAATCATTTTTTCAACGTGTTTCAAAGCTTATTCTAAATGAATATATAGTACATGGATAATAGGAAGTAAAATCTGTAATTGGCAGCTCAAAAAAGGCAAAAATGAGCAAGATTTCAGTTTTCACATGACTTCGCCCATTAGTATGTTTCTTAGAAAACAAGAAAGTAATGAATGTGAATGTAAGGAATAAGTAGATGTTAGAATATTTAAGATGTTCAAGAACAAAGTAGCAAATTGTCTGATGAACCATCTTGTTTTCTATTTCAGTGCTATGCTTTAAATATCTTGTTTACAAACATCAAATAAACATTACTCACTCAATGATGCCCCTAAACATGTTATTAGTAAACATCAAATAAATATTACTCACCACTGTACAGAAGCTCATCTTCATATAACCACATGACATCTTTAATTAAAGGCATCTTATGCACTTTTACATTAAAAAAATGCTACTTAGTTCAATCATCCAGTTCACATTCTGTGATCAGCGGAAATAATGGAAATCAGGTGATTATGTAGTAATTTGGACAGACCTTCATCACATAATCGCAAAAACATTCGATTTTCATTGTCAACATGTTCCAACAGAAAATACATCAAGATTTGTGATTTACACAGGTTTTAACAATACAATCTGTTACTTTTAAACAAAAAGCTAGACCTAAAATAAAATTTGCACAATATTCCACTTACCCCTAAGGTAGTCATTCATCCAAAACATGTTTGATGTCCCGCGTTTGTTCCTTAATCTTTGTACTTGAACTAAGAGACTAACATAGCTAGCATGTAATTGAAGAGTACAGTTCATCATATGCATACCTCATAACATGCTGTTCAGTAATCTCACACATACTTTATGTGGTTTTGGACTCTGTATGATGTACTGATATCTATACAAATGAACAAAAGTGCATAGATGTCACATGACAAGACTTAGGCTTTTAATACAGTGACTCATTTGACATGGATTATCCATTTAAGCTTCTTTTGTATACCCGCATCCTAAGACTTATTTTTTTTGAAAACTACAAGGAAAACAATGTAAAAGGCCTCAGCTGTTAGTGTGCACATCTGGACCAGCTACTAGAACTGCAAATAAAGGGCTATGGGTTAAATGAGTAATTCATCATACTCCCAAATCACATCCAGCAATGTTTGGGGTGGATGATTCATTTGTTTCACATTAGTCACAGGGCTAAAATATATTTAGCTAAGAAAAAAGTAACCTCTTCAATTGGTCACTGGTCAAAAGATGACTTAATAGCCTGTAAGGATCAATATGGTGACTGTAGTAAAGAAATCTCACCAGTCAGTAACCCCATTTGCAGACATACTGGGACACTTCTTAAACATGCATTACAAACTGAAATTTGTAGTTTCTTAATTAACTTAAGCCATTACTCAACAGACAGAAGGACAAAAAAGATTTTCAATGTTTTCAATTAAGAGCTTACCTTCTATTTCACCCTTTCTTTATGTTAAACTTTTCAATTGATGGGAAATGTAAGATTTTTCCAGTGTTATTCATGGATTTATTGCCCATTCTTTCTGTATACAAGACTTGCATATAAGCTGTTCAAAAGTCTTTGCTGTTGTCTGATTCTCCTCTTCATGATGTGCATACATTTTCAATAGGAGACAGGCAGGTCAGTGAATCACACACCCACCATGTCTACAAAGTCACACTGTTATAACTCATGCAGAATGAGGCCATGCACAATCCTGTGGAAATAGACATGGAGTTCCCATGAAAAAATGTCTTGACAACAGCATATGTCTCTCCAAAATACCAATATAACCTTCATCAATGGTAGTATGACCATTTCTCAAACAATACTGCCGGAGGGCTCAATCATCATACACATTCAGCAGAGGTTTCCAACTTTGAGCTTTACGCACCAAGATTTCCCCTGACTCCCTGAACATTTGCACGACATTATGAACTGTAGATGATGAAAGACCTAACTTCTTTGCAATCTTGCACTGAAAAACATCATCTTTGAACTGACTGACAATTCTGTACCAATGGCACCCTTGGTGGATGTACTTTTTATATTCAATCTTGATATCTGTTACCAGTTAACTGTGCCTCCAGTCTTTTCAGTCTTATTTTACCTCTGTCACAGCTTTTCTGAAGGTGATGCAGGCATTAATTTCTACATTTGGTTTGCACAATCTCAGGTCTTTTTCGGCTTAACTTTACATCAACATTCCATTCATTCAAATAAAGCCACATTTTACTGTTGTGCCAATTGTCCTTAATATCATATAAAATACTACATTCATTATTCCACTGAAAAACTTTCCCATCAATTACTGGGACTGGTTTAATGGTTCCCATTACAGATAACTTGCTTCGTTTAGAACATCTTTAGAAGTCATTAGAAAAACATTATATGGGTCTAGAATGTCACCACTTATACCACTAGGATCCTTTACACTTTAGATGTCATCATCTATTAGAAAACCACTAGATACCATTACTAACCTTTAGATGCCATTACAAAACCAACAGAAACATTTAATGGTTTCCATGAATTTTTTTTTTTTTTTTTTTTTACACAAACGTCTTGTAAAATTTCCCAAATGTCCTCAGAATTATCACAAAGACAGAACGTCAATGCCCCAGTTCAACGATGGGGATTTCCTATAAAAACAAATCAGATTGCTAGAAACCAGATTCCAAAAAATTTGGGACACTAAACAAATTGTGAATAAAAACTGAATGCAATGATGTGGAGGTGCCAACATCTAATATTTTATTCAGAATAGAACACAAATCACAGATCAAAAGTTTAAACTGAGAGAATGTATAATTTTAATGAAAAAATATGTTGTTTCAAAATTTCATGGTGTCAACAAATCCCAAAAAAGTTGGGACAAGGCCATTTTTACCACTGCGTGGCACCCCCCCTTCTTCTTACAACACCCAACAGACGTCTGGGGACAGAGAAGACCAGTTTCTCAAGTTTAGAAATAGGAATGCTCTCCCATTCATGTCTAATACAGGCCTCTAACTGTTCAATCATCTTTGGCCTTCTTTGTCACACCTTCCTCTTTATTATACGCCAAATGTTCTCTATAGGTGAAAGATTTGGATTGCAGGCTGGCCATTTCAGTACCCAGATCCTTCTCCTACGTAGCCTTGATGTTGTGATTGCTGCAGAATGTGGTCTGGCATTGTCTTGTTGAACAATGTAGGTTCTTCCCTGAAAGAGATGACGTCTAGATGGGAGCATATGTTGTTCTAGAACCTGAACATAGTTCTCTGCTTTACTGGTGCCTTTCCAGACATGCAAGCTGCCCATGCCACAAGCACTCATGCAACCCCATACCATCAGTGATGCAGGCTTCTGAACGGAGCGTTG
>BRDA01010936.1:20065-36473 GCA_036984385.1 Crenuchus spilurus | reverse complement strand
TATATATATATAAACAGCACTTTGACATACTGATTTGAAATATGTACTAAAGTACTAAACTTTACATTTGTAAAAAATGACGTAAAAAGATACAAAACATAATAGAAAAGTACAGAATAAACGTCAAAATATACAACAAAAATAAACAAAAACAACAACAGCTGGTCTATATGTTATTAGCTTTAAATAGTGCAGACACATAACATCATGGATCATAATTACACAGCATAATGTTCTTTAAACTACAAATATTTAGCCTATTTTTATTCTAATGACTCGTTTGTTTGTTTTTTATATAAATATTGAACATATATGAGACGTTTGCAGTGGGGTAGGAAAAACAAGTTGAACTAAGCCTAATGTCAACAGTTCCAGATCAATACGGTTCACTTTTTCACTGTTACACAAGTGTGTCGTGTCTCATCACAGTGCAAAGATGAGGCCTCTTGCTTTTTTGGCTTTTTTAATATGTTTTCAGAACATTTTGGAGAGAAGTCACGGCACACAGAACACTACAGAACAGTAAGTACAACTTTTTGTCTGTTATTACTTCTCCCAGTGACTTTAATGGCTTTAATGTGATTATATTCAGTCCTAGTTTTACATTCTTAACTTTAAGTCACAGCCATAGCTTTGTTGTCAGTATTGTACAAGTCTTATTACTGTAGAAAATGCACACATGCAGGTTTACTGGATGTTTAATGGGCAAAGGTCAAGGATTTCACACCATCTACACATGTAGACTATTCATATAGAAACATGTGGTTGCTAAACTCACTTATACTTACATTACCAGTAAAATGACTGGAATAAAGCAGATTGTCCAAAGCCGAGTAAGAGAAGAATTGATTTAACTTTGTTCTCGAGATGTTTGAGCTTCTCAGAAGAGCAACTCTGGAAGCCTGACTGACTCAACAGAGGCAAAGGGAATTTGATCAAGTCATGCTTGAAATAGCTGTCGGTTAAATGTACTTTTTTCAGGCATCTACGTTTCGTACAAACATGTCGAGTCCATGGTGGCTGGCACGCTCACCACTAAGTGCTGAGGTCTTGAGTTTGAGTCCCCATCTGGGTGGAGTTTCCATGTTCTCCCCTTGTCTGTGTGGGTTTCTTCTGGGGTCTCCATTTAAAAAACATGGAGATCAGGTGAATTGGGTACTCTAAATTGTTATGTGTGTTCACCCAGAGAACCCAATTCACCTGACCTCCATGTTTTTAGACTGTGAAAGGAAACCCTCGCAGACGCGGGGGAGAACATGGAAACTCCACCCAGATGGGGACTTGAACCAAAGACCAAGCCACTGTGCAGTGACGGACTAGCACTTGTGCTAGGCTAGGATAGTCTGTAATGCCCTGCCTTGCATCTGGTGAGGGGGTAGTGGAGTAAGTGCAACCCTGATCAGGATTAAGCGGATAATATAATGGATGGATGGATGTTGACTCCACTCTGACAAACCACCTGCTCTCTGTATTTTTATTTTTATATAATTTTCGCCAATTTTCTCTCCTTCCCAATGTGGTTGTCGCCAATTAACTCATCCCATCCACTAGGGGGCTCTCCCCATCACTTTGCACTGCCCCTGACTCTAGGAGAGTGAAGAGATACACACACCTCCTCTGTTGCATGTGATGCAGCCACCACCTCTTTTTAAACTACCGCCAATACACCGTCACTGGGGAGCCAATGTGCTCGGAGGAAAGCGCAGGATTCCCAGCTCCGATGGACCAATCAGTAGACGCCTGAGCCAGCAGACATTGCAATGTGAGAGTGATGGGGAGAGAGAGCACCTAATTTTACTTTCTTGGGTCCCAGCTGTTGATGGCAAACAGCATGACCGGGATTCAAACTCGTGATCCTCTGGTCATAATGTCAGCGTCTTAGCCTGCTGAGCCACTCGGGGTCCCTGCTCTCTGTATTTAAAATTCAAAGTTATGTGTAATGTGAGGCAAAAGTCTTAAACTTCAAATGCTCGTACTGAGTTCAAGCTCTTTTTATAATCTCCATTTCACTCCATCAAACTTGCTTTAACCTGTTTATTATACTCTAATAAATTAAGAACCAATATGTTTTGCTGATTACTTAAAATGCTAAAGAACCTGAGACACAATCAATTTCTCTTTAACACAGTGACCTCGTTCTCTCCATCTCAGCTGCAACAGAACAACAAGTGAATGTACTGAAGAACATCTCTAGTGATAACCAGGTAAAAAAAAACATGTATAGAGGCTCCAGAAAGTATTTAGACACTTAAAGGGTCCATATATTGGAAACCCAGTTAGTTTTTGTGTAATGCAGCATGGAAACATTATTAAAAGCCAGTACAATCACTCCTCCATGTACACTGACCAGCCATAGCATTAAAACCACCTCGTTGTATCTACACACATTGTTCATTTTAGCTTCACTGAGCATACAGTTGCACTTCTACAATTACAGACTCTAGTCCATCTGTTTCTTTGTGCACTTTATTGGCCTCCTTTCACCTTGTCGGGACCCAAACAAAGCAGCTATTATTTGGGATCATTCTTAGTGCATGGTGGTGGTGTGTTAGTGTGTGATGCATTGTGTATAGCGTAGTAGCTCATCTAAAACTTTAAAGTAAGTGTTTTGTTTCCATTAAGAGAATTATCTCAGCTAGTACAGACAGATTAGAGTCCAAACTACTCTTCAGTTCAGACACTGTTAGAACTAAATCATCACTAATACCTAGAAAGATACACAATTATACACAATATAAGAGCTTTACAATGCATTAAAACTAGTGCTCTCTTAAGTGCTCCATGAAGAGATGAGTGCTAGGACATGAGAAGAGTCTTGATGCCAGTTTTCCTCGTGTGTTGAAGAATGGCGGGTCAAGCTGAGCCGTACTTGAAGCTCAAAGGGTTCAAGATGTGGCTCAAGACTTGATAATTGCCATTAGGCAAGGAGGGGCTGGTCCATTTCTTGCTTTGTAGGCAAGTATCAGGGTTTTGAATCTGATGTGTGAAGCTACAGGAAGCCAGTGAAGTGAACACAGCAATGGAGTGATATGAGAGAACTTGGGCTGATTGAAGACCAGCCGAGAATCTGCATTCTGGATCAGCTGCAGGGTCCTGATGGATCACATAAGAAGACCAACCAGGAGCGAGTTGCATTAGTCAAGTCTTGAGATGAAGATAGACTGGACAAGCACCTGAGAGGTATCCTGGGTTAGAAAGGGTTGGATCCTTTGATTGTTGAAGAGGAGGAACCCCAACCACAAATAGGACGTTAAGTTCAAGATGCAAAACAGTGCTTCCTGGGAATGAATAGAAGATCATTTTTACTAGGGTTGAGCTTGATGTGGTTGGTTATCATCCATGTACAGATGTCATCCAAACATGCTGAGATGCAACTGGAAACCTGGCTGTCAGAAGGAGGGATGGAAAACATCAGTTGAGTGTCATCAGCATAACAGTGGTATGAAAATCCATGAGATTTGTTTTTCACCAAGAGAGTGAGTGTATAGTGAGAACAAAAGATGACCTAGTACTGAGCCTTGTGGGACACCAGTGGAGAGCCTGCATGGAGCGGATGTGGACCCTCTTTATGTTACCTGTTTGGACCAGGAATTTTTTTTTGCTTCTGTACCATGATTAAAATCACTCTGGATAAATATGTAAGTCTAAATTATGATAAACAGCACTGTCCACCAATTTTTGAGGGGTTTAAAAGGGAAATGTCAGGACATAATGAGTTCTAGGTATGATCTAGTGCTGAGGTTGTCATTTATGTTCTCTTGAGCCTATAAGGGCTTAGGCTTCACCTTCTGTTGAGCTAAAAAAGTAATGTAATAGCCCTTTCAATAGGGTAAATGAAGAGGCCAAGTGGATGAGTGCATATTCAAATAAGTACTAATATGGCTGAATAAATTCTTTATTGTTGAGGTCTTGGAATAAATATTTGCTCATTTTCAGACTGTGCTATGGCAACCAGCTTCTCCCAGTCACATCACAGCAAGCACAGCAGTCCATCTGTATGTCCATTCAGGTAGAGTGAAACGTGTTACTGAACTACTGGGCAAGCACAAGATCACCCACAGGTACCAAATGTTAAATACATTTTCCCAGCAATAATTGGGGGCTTGTCCGGGATTACACAGTATTTACAGCATTTGAACAGTGGACAAAGTTATCCAGTGACTTACAGTTGCTGTCATTTTACATCTAGAGGTGAATGTAGTATTAGGAGTCTAGCCCAAGAACAGTTACAGGTATAGAGTGTACTTTCTCAAGACTGAACCCCAGTCTGCTGCATGGGAGGAAGTATTGTTACCCACTATGCTATACCAACCAGTTGAGTAGTAGCTGGAACCAGTTTGAAGAAAAGAAGAAAAGGTTAAAAGTGTGAATACCTGAGTGTGGATGACACATATACTATTGCATACTTACATTGTAGGTACTACATTTGATCTAGTAGGCATTGCTCAACCAGTCAAGTACATTGTCAGTACTTCAGATGGACTATGTCTGTCATCTTACCAACATACTTTGTCCTATGACATCACATAATCACTATAAAAGTTTATTCACTAATAGCCCCACTCACATAATCATAATATGTTTCATTTTACTCACACTTGCCATAAGCTGTGTCTGAAATCTAACCATATTTACTGTTTGGTGGTTGATTTAGGGTATACTATGATATATTATTATATAGATTTGTACCCTGTCCTGGGCTTGGCTAGGATAGTTTGTAGTGCACTACACTGTGAGGGGCTAGGAGACTAACTGCGACCCTGATCAGGATTAAACAGATAAGATAATGGGATATTATTATATAATTCTTATAATTCGTAATATAATTATTGGTTCTTCACTCAACAGTTTTATTGATAAAATGGAAACATGGAAGTAAGTATAGAATAAAAAATTAGGTTTGTATTTATAGTCATGGCAAACATACATTAGAACATGGAAAATATACTGAAAATGTGTTTCTATATTTTTATGTTGCAAGTAGCCTCCATTGTTTATGTTTCTATATAATATAATATAATATAATATAAAATAATATAATATAATATAATATACAAAGTAATATAATATAATATAATATACAAAATAATATAATATAATATAATATAATATAATATAATATAATATAATATAATATACAAAGTAATATAATAAATATAATATAATATAATATACAAAGTAATATAATATAATATAATATAATATACAAAGTAATATAATAAATATAATATAATATAATATAATATAATATAATATAATATAATATAATATATTTTTACCAACTGCTACCTATACATCATCACTGGGCAGCCAACTCGCTCTGAGGAAAGTGCAGGATCCCCAGCTCTAATGGGTCAGCGGACACTGCATGGTAGAGCGCCATCTACCCACCCAGAGAGAGATCATGGTCAATTTTGCTCTCTCAGGGCTCTGGCTGTTGATGGCAAGCAGCATGACCAGGATTCAAACTTCATATCTGATGTTCAGATAGTCTGTTGAATTATATTATAAATACATGTACTTCTACGTTTTCAGGTTATTAAAGACCTGATGCCAGTTCCACATGTCAAACCTCAGATGTGTTGTGTTTTTGTGTAGCGTTCTACTGGAGAACACACAGGAGCTGATCGACAAACAGACCAGAAATGAAACAACAGACCCTCGAAGTGGCAGTGTCAATAATGAGAGATATCTCTCTCTAGAAGATGTAAGACGTTCAGCCAATTAAGAAATTAATATTCACCAAACAACACTGAATCAGCCCCAGACACTTGATCTTTGTATCTTTTTAAACAGATATATTACTGGATAAATAAAACAAGCCAAGAATATCCAGACAGAGTGAAGACAATACTGATTGGGTCGTCATTTGAGAAACGTCCACTTTACGTTCTGAAGGTAAGTGTTTCTCTGAACATAAGAATCTCACTTAAACAACCAGCATCTACATCTTTTCACATTTGACACCTAAAAGGGCCAATATCACCGTGAACTGAATTTTCTTCACTTTGACCACATTTACATCTTAGTATCAGCAGTACATATCCAAATTCATATAAAAATACAGGAGTAAATGCACCCAAGACATCCAGGAACACATTCACTCAATGTACTTCAGGAGGTTATCTGGGAAGTCAAAGGCTCATCTAATATAGTTAGAACCCACCAAGTATTACCAAAACTCCACCAAATACAGCCAAAACCTTAGAGCAAACCAAAGTCCTGCCCAATACAACCAAAACCTCACCCAATACAACCAAAACTACAGTCAATATGACCAAAACCCCACCCCAGTACAACCAAAACCCCACCCAATACAACCAAAACCTCACCCAGTACAACCAAAACCCCACCCAGTACAACCCAAATCCCAGTCAATATGGTCAAAACCCCACCCAATACAACCAAAACCCCACCCAGTACAACCAAAACACAACCCACTACAACCCAAACCCCAGTCAATACAACCAAAACCCCACCCAGAACAACCCAAATCCCAGTCAATATGGTCAAAACCCCAACCAATATAACCAAAACCCCACCCAATGCAACCAAAACACAACCCACTACAACCCAAACCCCAGTCAATACAACCAAAACCTCACCCAGTACAACCAAAACTACAGTCAATATGACCAAAACCCCACCCAGTACAACCAAAACCCCACCCAGTACAACCAAAATACAACCCACTACAACCCAAACCCCAGTCAATACAACCAAAACCCCACCCAGTACAACCCAAATCCCAGTCAATACAACCAAAACCCAAACCAAGAACAACCCAAACCCCAGTCAATATGGTCAAAACCCCACCCAATACAACCAAAACCCCACCCAATGCAACCAAAACACAACCCACTACAACCCAAACCCCAGTCAATATGGTCAAAACCCCACCCAGTACAACCCAAATCTCAGTCAATATGGTCAAAACCCCACCCAATACAACAAAAACCTCACCCAATACAACCAAAACAACCCACTACAACCCAAACCCCAGTCAATACAACCCAAACCCCAGTCAATACCACTAAAACCCCACCCAGTACAACCAAAACCTCACCCAGTACAACCAAAACCCCTGTTAATACAACCAAAACCCCACCCAGTACAATCCAAATCCCAGTCAATATGGTCAAAACCCGACCCAATACAACCATAACAACCCACTACAACCCAAACCCCAGTCAATACAACCAAAACCCCACCCAATACAACCAAAACCCCACCCAATACAACCAAAACCTCACCCAGTACAACCAAAACCTCACCCAGTACAACCAAAACCCCACCCACTACCACCCAAACCCCAGTCAATACAACCAAAACTCCACCAAATACAGCCAAAACCTTAGAGCAAACCAAAGTGCTGCCCAATACAACCAAAACCTCACCCAGTACAACCAAAACACAACCCACTACAACCCAAACCCAAGTCAATACAACCCAAACCCCACCCAATACAACCAAAACCCCACCCAGTACAACCAAAACCTCACCCAGTACAGCCCAAACCCCAGTCAATATGATCAAAACCCCACCCAATACAACCAAAACCCCACCCAATACAACCAAAACACAACCCACTACAACCCAAACCCCAGTCAATACAACCAAAACCCCACCCAATACAACCAAAACCTCACCCAGTACAACCAAAACTACAGTCAATACAACCAAAACCCCACCCACTACCACCCAAACCCCAGTCAATACAACCAAAACCCCACCCAATACAACTAAAATCCAACCCCCTACAACCCAAACCCCAGTCAATATGGTCAAAACCCCACCCAATACAACCAAAACCATATCCAGTACTACCAATACCAAAAAAAAATAGTATCACAATGTTAATGGTCCATGACTTTGATGAGACTAATTATAGAGGACACATATCTTCATGAAGCAGATGGCAGCTTAGTATTGACTTTGGACTAAACACAATTAACCAACACCATCAACACTATCATAACAACCCAAACCATTACAGAAACTGCACACTGGACTTTAGACACCTTTGAAATGTAAAATTGACTTTCATCTGAAAAGAGAACTTTGGACCGTTGAGTAACAGTGTAGTTCTTATTCTCTTTAAATCAAAACCAGTAACTTCTGCTGTTTTCTCTGGTTCAGGAGTGTTGATATTAGTGGCAGATGTAGATCTGAGAGAGACACAGTATTTATATTGTTTGAATATTGTACTCAAACTCACAATGAAATATTGTAACAATGTGACATTCTGGATTTCTTATTTTCATGACCTATGAGCCACACTGATCCACATTAAAACAAAAAGTTAGAGTACAACTATAAACAACAAACTACAGATACATACAATGCGTATGTTGACAAATTCCCTACAGTTCCCCTAAAATTCTTAATTCTGAGGAATTCTGCTGTTTCTCTTTCTATGTTTGAGTGTTTATGTTGTAGTTGTCAGGGAAAAGAGCTGCAGTGAATAAAGCCATGTGGATTGACTGTGGAATTCATGCCAGAGAATGGATCGCTCCTGCTTTTTGCCTGTATTTTGTCAGATATGTAAGATTTTAAATATGTAATTTTTTAATTTACATTTTTAAATATTGTACATTTTCTAATTGAGCCTCTCTTATTAACTCATTAGTGCATATTTAGCTACTCAGATGCATGTGAATGTAACAGTGGCTATATTTAAAGGGCTCATATCATGGAAAAAACACATTGTCACACTTTTTTTTTATTAAAAAAGTTTCAAAACATGTCATTTAATTTAAAAAAGTGAAAATGATCGTGGAAAAATCACTGGTTTTGGTACATATAAATAAAATTTTATATGAAATGAATAAATAAAATTCATTTCATATAAATATAAAATGTCATAATGTCTGTTTTGTATTAAAACCTGTTTGATATAGAAAGGTATGTGAGAGATAAAAAATTAAAAAATTGTGTAAATCTGTACTTTTTTTTCTTTCGTTTCTTTTCACAGGTTCTTACATATTACGACGAATTTCCTGACATCACAACAATGCTGGACAATATGGATATTTATGTCTTGCCCATCTTGAATCCAGATGGTTACAAGTACACATGGACAACAGTAAGGCATTAATTAACCTTCAATGCTATTAATCTCCAGTACTCTGTCAGTACTTTATTTAAAAGGCTAATATGTTCAGTAATTAAATGTAATATTTTCTTCTAAATAATCATCAATGAAACTTTAGACAGACATTTTGTGAGAGTAAATTCCTATAGAGACATTTGTTCTTGAATGTTTCTTCCTCCTCTCTGTCTTTGGCCTTGCTCTGCTGTACTTAATGGCACCATCCCACTTCTGACACCAATGTAGTGGCATCTGCGGAACAGGATTTGGAGACTATGTTCCTAGCCTGAACTCTTTACTGTACAAAATAGTACAAAGAAAACATGAACAAATCTGAAACATGTCCTCAGTCTAGTCACCACACAACTGGACTTAAGTGGGACCGTTAAATGGGCCCTCATGTGACTCACCCTGCCCCTCTCTCCATGCAGACTTTTTTTAGTATAATATCTAGCCCACATTTTGATTTACAATAACATACAACAGATACTGAATACTTACTGCTGAAGCCAATGCTCTGTTATATCTTCTCTGAGCAGAACCGCATGTGGAGGAAGAACCGATCTGTGAGAGAGGGCAGCAGCTGTGTTGGCGTTGACCTGAACAGAAACTTTGATGCTAACTGGTGCAGTAAGTGATGAAGCCGATAATGATGCATCAACCTCAGCTAATGTTAAAATCATAGCTTGGCCACAAATCAATTTTGCACATACAGCTGAGGTAGTTTTCATTTTTTCATTTAGTACTTTTACAAGGAGGCTAACATTGCTAACAAATACTTAGCAGTCACCCAGTTAGCCTAAATCATATCTGTAAAACCTCAGCACAACTTCTCAAGGTTTCACAGACACACATTATGACTTACTGTAAGCTATAAAACACAGTTTGTGAGGATTTAGGCCTGGTGTTAGTACAGTTGCCTTATAAGTCCAACTACAAACTAAGGAAACCAGCTTCAAATAGTAAACATGACTTGACTGATCAACTACATGTAGGGTAAACAGAGCCAAACGCTTTTTCCATCTAAATCCCTGAACGTTCTTCTTCCCCTGAACATTATTCCACCCTGAAGCTGAGGGGGCCTCCAGTGATCCATGCTCTGAGATATACTGCGGGCAATATCCAGAGTCTGAGCCTGAGGTGGAGGCCCTGGCCAAATTTCTCCGTGCCAATAAAGACATGATCAAACTCTACTTTTCCATCCACTCCTACACCCAGATGCTGCTTTTCCCTTATTCGTACACCTACGAGCAGGCCCGAAACCACGCTGAGCTGGTGAGTAAATATACCACCTTATCATGGAAGATCAGATCTTGCTGTGGTGTGATAGCAGAACTATTGCTTTGATGGGACAGTTTTGTTCAGTTTACTTTTTTAAAACTGACTAAATGGAGGCCCTGAGTGGCTCAGCAGGCTAAGACGCTGACATTATGACCAGGGGATCTTGAGTTAGAATCCCGGTCATGCTGTTTGCCATCAACAGCCGGGGCCCAAGAGAGCAAAAATTGGCAGTGCTCTCTCTGGGCAGGTAGATGGCGCTCTCTCTCTCTCCATCACTCTCACATTGTAATGTCTGCTGGCTCAGGCGTCTACTGATTGGTCCATTCAGAGCTGGGAATCCTGTGCTTTCCTCCAAGCACGATGGCTGCTCAGTGATGGTGTATCAGTGGTAGTTAGAAAAGAGGCGGTGCCTGCATCACACGCAGCGGAGGAGGCTTGTGCTTGTCTTCACACTCCTAGAGTCAGGGACAGTGCAAAGTGATGGGGAGAGTCCTAACGGACGGGATGGGTTAATTGGCAGCTACTACTACATTGGGAATGGGAGAAAATTCTCAAAAATTATACAAAAAATATATAAAACTGCCTAAATGATTCAATATGATTCAGTCTTGATTGTGTGATACATCTTTTAAACCTCAGCTCATACACATCTTTCACTGAGAAACGTGTATGTATGTGCTTTTTGTCACAGTTTCAGCTCACAAAGACGGCAGCTGATAAAATACGTCGGTCTTACGGAAACATATATCGGACTGGGCCTGGAGCCAAAACAATATGTAAGCTTGTTATGTTTTTTATGATGCACATGAACTCTTATCATCCTTAAGATCTTTACGATCTTTTAGAGTTATTGAAAAGTCATATAAAACATATAAAATAGAATAGAATAGAATAGAATCTCCCACCTCCAGCTGTCACATCCACTGTATCTGCTCAGATTTAGCTCCTGGTGGTTCAGATGACTGGGCCTACAATCAAGGGATTGAATACTCGTTTACCTTCGAGCTCCAGGACCGTGGAAAATTTGGCTTCCTTCTTCCTCCAAGCATGATTTCGGGTGCCTGTAACGACGCTCTTCTGGGTGTGAAGACCATAGCTCTAAGTGTCCTACAGAAACTTCAATAAGTCGTTATTCAACTGTGTGTATTATGTACTATCCTGCATGTGATTACTGCATTCAGTACAGTGTAAAGTTAAATGTCCACAGGCCTAACACCATAAGACCCGTGAGGACATCTCTTGTTAATATGTTAATGCTAGCGTTAGAAGAAAACACAAATAAAAAATAGATACAGGTCTACATTTCTCTTTTTTATTTTTTTCGTCTGGCTAAACTTTCCATGCAACACAGCAAATGTATTTACATCAACATACAGCAATGTACACTCAATGCACACTGAATGATGAACAGTTAAAGATAGTGCTATATAGTACACTATGTAGGGAAAACTTTTATTTTGGGGGGTCCAAAAGGAGAAAAATATTTGCAGTCATTGGCCACAGACTCATAGCCCTGTAGTGTAGCACTTTAAGAGTTTTTTATGGTTATGGTACATTTTTAAGAAGTCCAAAAACCCAATACTCCAGCAGCTCTGAAAATGTACTCACAACTGCATAAAAAAGCCCCAATTTTACAGAAAAACTGCAAACCTGGCAACCCTGAAGTTCCTGTGCTGGGCTATAAGTTTGTAGCATTTTCTTTCACTTGGTTAGCACGAAAAACTTGTTGAGCTGACAAGCTAGCTGCTAGTTGTTTCAATTTCTGTTCTCATTAAACACCAGTGCCTGACCTGAAAGAGTGAAGTTTGTTTTCATGTCTCTTTTAACATTATACTCCTTCATTACAGCAACTGTTTCTTGACAAGTTAAACACACACACTTCCCTCTGAACTCAGTGAAAACGTATTCATTTTCCCAACCTGCCTAAAATCTTCTGCATTCTAGCTATTTTTTGTTTATTTGGAGTTGCCATGTCTATCCAAAAGCTCAGGAACAATAATGTAGGTTTAACGTTATTTACATAGCAGGAGGAGAAGAACCGACACTAGCAACAATAGCAGAAACACAGGCTGAGGATGGATGACACAGCGAGGGTGGACTCACACCGCTCCACAGACACAACACTGCCACCTGTATCCACACAGTATTTACAGTCTAAGTTGTTGGCTTACTGGGAGTGTCGCCTGCATGGCCATGCCTCCCGCATGTCCACGGCCCAACGAGCCAGTAGCATCGTTTAAATATACCATACAAATAACTTACATAACTTTAATCTGATGTATTTTCTTCCTGTTTTATGACTGACGCACACACACAAATACAAATGATGACAGCACTACAAAACTGCCAGAGTGACTGATGAGTCACTAATCAAAGCATAATCCGGTGTTGTGCTGAATTCGGCACCCCTGCCATGAGATGCATCCCCTGTCGGGAGACTTACTTGGTGATATTCCGTTGCATTCACTTTGGTGACCAAATGAACTTAAATTACAGTCCATTCCAGTCCTGAATAAAAGAAATAAACTTTTTACTGAGGTAAGACTGTCTGTGTGTTATCTGTTAACTTTGATTAAATTGCTGATGTGATTCATTATTTTGCCTCGCTAGCAGTGGCTAACAGTTACTGCGATGTTTTTCAGTGGCAAGCTGTATAGCAACGCTGATACTGTAAACGATATTCACATAAGTTGCCATATGCAAATCTTTCATTTCTTATTGGCTGCTCCCAGCATGGAGCCAGCATAAGCTGAAGTCCAATGTGAAGTTTCTGTGATCGTTTGAGATGTCATGTCAACTGCTGGTGTTGGTTCACTGTGTTCTATCAAGTACAATGTGAACACAACTGAGATTTTAGAGCACTTAATGCTTAAATCTGCTGAAAAACTATAGTGATGCTGATTTCCTTTTTCTGCAACAGCCCACAGTGTCAAGACTACTTACTTGACTGGCCAAAACTGTTTCCCATAGTGATCAACATTAAAGCAAAATATATTAAGATGTATTGTATATTATATTAACATATTGTGATATTAATTATATTATTTTTTATTTCATTTAATGTTTTTATTTGAAATTTGAGAGAGTAGTTAATAATAAAACAAAAATGTTTTTTTTTTACTCAAACACACTTAAAACACATAAAAACAGAGCTTTCCCATAGTTGTAGTTTATGACTTTGCACCCTTGAATCTACAGTACAAATAAGACAGCCGGTATCCCACAATGCACTTCTGTTATAGGAGCTTCGTTAGCTTAGCATCATGAAGGCGGCGTGGAGAAACCCGCTGGAGAAACGACACCATAATCACTGCTTATAATCACACAAACGTCCCTGCAAGCCTGTGAAACTGGACACAGTGACTAAATAAAATTTCGGGTGAGAAATCTGCTGTTTTTCTGTTTTAGTAACGTTAGCGTGTCGTAGCTAACGTTAGTCCTGTGAGCTAATGCTAACGCTAATTATTTTAAACACTGTAGTAAGAGAACATTTGTTTAGAAACTTCATTACATATGTGCTAAAGGTTAACCACACACAGTAGTGCATATTGTGTCAGCATGTTTGTGTTTTTTAAACATTAAAACATTAGCATATCAGGCTAGTTGTTTACAAATCCTACAAGACATTTATTCACCTACAGAAGTGGTTCACCCACAATTTATACTCACTCTGGTTTACACTTCACCTCAGCTTTTGCTTGGAGTGCTTCTCTGGTCTGTTAACAAACACTAGAACCAAGTAGTCACCTAAATAGTCAAGTGTTAAAATACACCAAAGAAGCATCTCAACCCACACAGAATGCACCCAGATCTCATATTACAGGGGTTGAGGACACCAAAGCAAGGCCAAATCCTGAATATTTTAAGCAATAACCGAAAAGAAAATATGTCCATGAAAAACATCATCCTACTATAATAATGTACACATTCTTATATTGTCTGAAGTTGGCTGCCTGTTTTAGTGAGGTTTTAATTCAGTGTTATTGTCCACAGTAAATGTTCTAAATTACTTTGGTTAAAAATAGGAGTGTTTTAGATGAGGATTGAGATGTTTGAACAAAGTAGTTGCTGATCTTAGATGTAAAACGCCTAGTAAGGTGACTTGAGATCTAGTCTTTATTAGCAACAGTTTTAATTTATTGATGCAAAATTTGTATTCCAAACATGTCTTGGCTGATCAACTACATCTGAGGTAAATTAATATAACATAGCTGTGCTATTTGAAAGCCCTGCAGAATGTCCAAGATCAGGCGGAAGGTGACAGTGGAGAATTCAAAGACCATATCCGAGAGCAGCAGCAGCAGCACAACCCCATCTCGCCGGCCCAGCGTTTTCGAAAGACTTGGACCCAGCACGGGCAGTAATGTTGCCGAGGTAAGAACCAAATGTCAGATAATGTATGTATTTATGGCCATGGATAGTGCTGCCCACCACTTCGGGCACATTTTCACAGGCTAGTGTGTTTGCTAGTGTGTGTGTTTCACTGCACAGATTTGTTAAATGCAAAGTTCAGTTTCTGTTGTGTGCAAATCACATTGGCAAAGTTTAATCTAATTATAAAATAAAGCATTGCAGCAACATCTTGGTATGTTAAGGTGCAATAGTGCTAAATTTGAGCAGCAAATTTGGTCTCAGTGTAACTGTTCAGTATATTTTTTTATACATAGTGCACAGTCTGTATACGTGGGGTGAATCAGTTTAGCAGTCTGACTGCATTGGAATAGAAACTATTTTTAAATCTAGATGTTTTTGCCTGCATATTACGCAGCAGATAAATGTGATTTAATCATTTGTGTCTTATCTTATCTTCAGCAGACCCACTGTAGAAATTGGTTAAAGACAGGAAATTGCAGCTACGGCAGCACTTGTCGTTATACACATGGAACTCCATCAAGAGGCAAAGGTTTTTCCGGAACGTTCAGCAGGTGAGGTTCGTTTTGATTTGATGCAAACTTAAATGAGCAGCACGCTGAGTATTAAAAGGTGCTTACATACATGTTTCTGTGTTTAGGTCAGCTGAGAGGCCCACTGGGGATCTCCGGGAGAGAATGAAGAATAAGAGACAGGATGTAGATGCAGACACTCAGAAAAGAGAGCCAGACGAACCTACTTCACCCACAGCTAGAGTAAGGCTGATCATGAAAATGTCTTCCTTGGCATGGAGCAAATATATACATATCAATAGCTTGTACCTTTTATTTTACTTTTGAATGTTTTTAACCCCTTTGAAAGGATTTGAGGCGTCATATGAACCAACAGCATCCATAATTATCTGGAATAAAATCTTTCTGTATGTTATTAAATGTCCATTTTAACTCGTGGTGAGCATATGGATAGTGTTTGTCCTGAACATCCCTCTCTTCTTTATGGCTTGTTCATGATTCCTCTGGATACAGGTGCATCTCAAAACATTTGAATGTTATTAAAAAGTTACTTCATTTCAGTAATTCAGTTCACAAAGTTAAACTCATAGATTCATTACACGCAGAGTGTCTTTCAAGTGCTGACTTTTTACTTGATGTAACATCAAAAGATGACGAGGACCATTTGGACCAACGCCAGCAGATGATGTGGCTTCCCAAACCATGAAAGTAAATTTTGCATTTCATTTGGAAATCAAGGTCCCAGAGTCTGGAGGAAGAGTGGAGAGACGCACAATCCAAGCTGCTTGAGGTCTAGTGTGAAGTTTCCACAATCAGTGATGGTTTGTGGTGCCATGGCATCTGCTGGTGTTGCTCCACTGTGTTAAATCAAGTCCAAAGTCAGTTCAGCGTCTGCCAGGACATGTTAGGGCACTTCATGCTTCCCACTGCTGACAGGCTTTATGGAGATGTGGATTTCATTGTTCGGCAGGACTTGGCACCTGCCCACACTGCCAAATGTACCAACACCTGGTTTTAAGAACCACAGTATCACTGTGCTGGGCAGTAAACTCACCTAAACCGCATAGAAAGTTTGAGGAAGATGAGACACCAGACATGACAATGCAGACAAGCTGATCAAAGCAACCTGGGCTTCCATACCACCTCAACAGTG
>BRDA01010936.1:0-19965 GCA_036984385.1 Crenuchus spilurus | reverse complement strand
ATACCACCTCAACAGTGTCACAGGCTGATCACCTCCATACCACCTCAACAGTGCCACAGGCTGATCACCTCCACACCACCTCAACAGTGCCACAGACCGATCGCCTCCATACCACCTCAACAGTGCCACAGACTGACTGTCAGAGATTCTGACATTTGGGTTTTCATTGGCTGTAGACCATAATCAGCATTAACAGAAATAAACACCTGAAATAGACTCTGTGTAATTAATCTATAATATATACAAGTTTCATTTTTTAAATTAATTAAATGTGTCTTTTTGATATTCTAATTTTTTAGATACGCCTGTATATCCATCCATCTTATAGCTGGCTGCCCTGTTTCACTTTTACTCTCCTAAACAGAAATGTTTTCAAGTAAATCTTCTCCTGAGAGCTTCAGTGTACATTGACTTCAGCAGGGGTAGGCAACTCCAGTCCTGGAGAGCCGGTGTCCAGCACAGTTTGGTGATGTCACTGCTCTGACACTACAATTAAACATGCTAATTGCCCGCTGAGTTGAATCAGGTGTGTTTGATCAGGTAGATCACCAAACTGTGCAGGAAACTGGCTCTCCAGGACTGGAGTTGCCTCCCCCTGGACTTCAGACTTCTAAAAAACAATCACTGATGTGAATATGTTTATGAATTCCAGAGAGATTCATCCCGAAGCAGACACAGAGAGAAAGAAGATATAAAAATCACTAAAGAACGAACGCCAGCGAGCGAAGAAGAAGCAGCAGATTGGGAAGCTAATCGTGAAGGTCAGAGCACCAAAAGCCACCATGGCTGCTTCAATCAATGCTGAATCTGTCCAAATCCTCATTTACTTTTTTCTCTTCTGTCATTAGTGACACATTGTTTGCCCCATCAAGTGTTAAAGCTATTTATTTTACTTTCCACAAATCAAGCTTTGGTAAAATCTTAGGTTTCATCAGACAGAAGACAAATGTGCTCACGCTTGTTTTCAATCATTAATGCAGCTGTGTGAAGCAGTACTAGTATGACGTTTTACTGAAGTACTAGTGTCTTTTAATTGATTCCTCTGATCCTCCCCCACTTCAGACTCGGATAACGGTGACTACGACTACGAGTTATCTCTCGAGATGAAGCGACAGAAGATCCAGCGTGAGCTCATGAAGCTTGAGCAAGAAAACATGGACAAACGAGAAGAGATTGTCATCAAGAAAGAGGTAAGGCAGCACCCTGCAGCTGAAGCTTATTAATCAAACCTGAAGCGGCAGTCATTTAAACATGTTTTTCGGCAAAGTATGATCTGGATTAGTTCACTTTAACATAAATAATGCTTATTCCTCTAACAGGAATCTATAGCCAAGACCAGGACTGGCAGCACTTCTAAAGAGCGGGTAAGTTGTTACACGCAGTGTTTTGGGCTAATCTTGTTTTTTTTCAGTATATTGTTCTAATTTCTAACATATTTTGCATTTAGGGATCTCCGGAGCGCTCCAGCTCCAAAGGCTCACCTTCTTCCCGCAAATCGGGCATGTCCCCAAAACGCAAAGCTGCTGGAAAAAGCTCCAGTTCTAGCAAGAAAGAAAAGAAGTCCTCCTCCTCTTCCTCAGTCATCTCATCTCCTACAGTGGAACAGAGCAGGACAGAGGAGACTGAGAACAGGTAAGAAACACGGGTTCAGGGTCAGCCTTCATTCTGTGGGTTGGGTTCAAAAAGTTAAAAAATGTCATGTCAGAAACCAGATACAGTCTTGTGCACCAGTACTCTAATGGCACCCTTTGTTAAAAATAAGTGTAAGGACACTTCTACAGGTAACAAATGAAAATATGCTCTGCTCGTTATGGTGCTAGCTTAAAATTATTTTCTAAATTGACCACATTGTAAAAAAAATATATAACACTGTAATTATGATACTGAATCAAAAATGTTACATTTAGTAAATAAAGAGCATTTAAATGTGTAGATGTTTGTTCTCTGTAGATGATGGGTTCACTTATCATCAGTGTTGGGAACGTTACTTTAAAAAAGTAATTAATTATAGTTACTCACTACTTGTTCAAAAAAGTAACTTGGATAGTAACTGAATTACTCTATAATAAAAGTAACTCGTTACCAGGGAAAGTAACTATTTACATTACAGTTAAAATAAGTTATTTGTCAAAGAATAAGGATTTTTTTTCAACAGACCAGTGCAGGATAAAATCCTTTAAAATACCAAATCTTTGTAAAAAATCAAGTTCAAGTTCAAATGATCAAGTTACTCAAATAATAATTTCAGCCTTATATTACTTTTTGTTTTTTTGGTGCTTAGTTTTGACCAAAAATTCACATTTCATTACATATTTCTGACTTTGTTGGGCATCTGAAAATGTTTGTAACCATTTTTTTTATTTATTATATATACACTGTGGTGATTTGGTAATAACAAGCGAGACAGTTTAATGAGAAGCACTAGGATTATTATGAATAATATCTAAGCTTATTATTTTTGTATAGGAAGAGATTGGGAACCACATTCTTATTTTCCCAGTAATTTGGAAAGAATCTAAATAACAATGTTAATGGCCAACCAGGTCGTCCAAGACTGGACACAGTAAGAAGAAAGGTCCGCGGACCCCCAGCCCTCCTCCGCCAGTGCCGTTGGATCTACCTGTTGGAAACAAAAAGCACAAAGGGAAGCACAAGAACAAGGAAAAGAGTGAGGACAAGCAGAAAGAGGGCAAGGAACGAGGCAGGGACATTGAGAAGCACAAGGAGAAGAAAGAGAAACGCAGGTACAACACCTACTGAGAAACTTGATTGTGTAAATGCATCACGGTCAGAAACGTGATGTGAGTATTACGTCTGCTGATCAGCGGTGATTGACTTTATATGTTAACCCGACTGTTATTGCAGAGACCGCTCTGACAGTTCCCACAAGGCTAAGCGGTCGGTGACATCAGAGGAGCGTTCGGGCAGCGTGTCATCTCCCTTTAGAGAAGTGTCACCCCTGACGAGGAGGAAGTCGTCATCATCCCCCAAACCTGTAGCCCAAAAGCAGGTTTCACCGCAAAGGTAAGTAAAGACTGGCTTCAGCAAGTGACAGTTTCTTTTATCAGGGTGTAGATCTACAAACTAGCACAAACCAACAATCAAGCACAAGGTGTTCAGCACCCAGGAATTGATCCATGAAGGTAACAACGGCTATCTTATCTGCTCTGAACTGACGGAATGTGTAAGAACATGCACACAGTCTATTGGTTTTATTCACTCTGTGTAATGAATGTTTATATTGCGAGTTTCACGGTTTGAGTTGAATTACTGAAATGAATTGATGATCAAATTTTTTTAGATGCAAAAAATGCATCATGAAACAATTCGAGAATACACAGTGAGCGTAATGATGATATATGATGTTTTTTCTCATTTTTGTCCTCTCAGGTCCCGTACACCGCCCCGTCACCACCGTAGCCCCTCCCCGGTGACCCGCCCCCACCACTCCCCCTCCTCCCACTCTGGCTCCTCCCACCAGCGCCACTCACCCTCTCCTCATCGTCGTCGTTGCTCCGCCTCCCCATCATACCAGCGAGATCTTCCTCCCTCATCCTCTCCCCTGGCAGTTCAGACCCGCCGTTCTCGCTCTCGCTCGCCCCAAACTCCTCAGAGGGAGACCACACCCACCAGCCGTGGCCGCTTGAGCCCCGCCTCCCGACACCACTCGCAGGGCCGCGAGAGAGAAAGGGGGCGTAGTGAGCGAGAGAGAAGCCCTGTTCAGGACAGACGACATGAACGCAGAGACGGTAAGAGGGGTTAGGCTGATGCGTAGATTAAAATTGTACTGCGGTGTGAGTGTATTAAAAGATATTGCTAAATTAGTCCCCCTTTAGCCGTTTTTTAGAAACTTGGCCATAGTACTGACAGTCCCTTTCTGTTTTGTGTTCAGAAAGCCGTGGGAAGCGCGAGAAGGACGCTGCTCGTAGCGATCGTGGCTATGATGCTGATCAGAGTTCGTTACGAGATGAGCGTGACACTCGAGAGAGTCGTGACCGGCGCACCGAGCGTGAACGCAGAGACACGCGGGACGAACGGCAACACCGCATCCAGACCGACGCCAAGGAGACACGGGAGTCCCGTACGACAGAGGCCAGAGATCGCTCTGGACGCGAGTCACTGGAGCGACGAGACCGGGACAGAGAGCGAGAGAGGGAGAGAGAGCGCAACGATGTCCACAGAAAGGAGGACACTGTGGCTCCAGAAGAGAGAAGTTACGGAAGGGGACACGGCAGAGATGAGGGACGGAACGAGAGCAGAGCAGAGAGCAGGACTGAATCGCGGCCTGAGAGGACGGGGAGAGGGAGGGGACGAGCACTGGACACTGCAGAGAAAGGTGAGAAAACAGCATATAAAGGAAGCAAAGCTCAGGAAGTATAGTGTTGAAACTGGGCCCTGAAGGCTATACATTTTTGATATAGTTCTTAATTTTAAATTAACTAATAAATAAATATATTTTTATTTTATTATAATAATTTTTTATTGAGGAGTAATATCAAACACTATTACAGCATCATGATGGAGAACAAAGTCACACAAAATAGTGCAAAAAGAAAACAAAAGTGAACCTAGAAGGTTTACAAAAAAATCTTTCCTCGTTTTTTGCTTTAGACCAACAAAAAAAGTGTCAAACATGGGGGGAGGGGGGTACCAGTCGACCGGCATAACAGAAAGCTGATTAAAATGTGAGAAATAAATTCCATTTGATTAAAATACTGCAATATTTCCTTTTAACTGTAAATCTTTTCTCTCATTTAAAAAAAAAAAGGTCAAACATCTGGGAGCCATTGAGTAAAAGATGGGGGGTCTTGAGGATTTCCATGACAATAAAATCCGACGTCTTGCTAATAAAGATGTGAAGGACAAAACATCTGTCTGAAGTCGGGACAAAGAGGGCCAACACACAATTTTTTAAATAGAAGAACAGAAACATGACACACAACATAGTTCGAATTTTGTGGATCAAAGTATTAAATTGTCAAATTATTTGTTCTTTAGTGTTTTCATCGTGTATAACTAAACATGACTTTAAATCAACTAGAACAAGGGATAAAAATCACTGACAGTAGAATTTTACATGATTTAAAAACTAAATAGACTTCAGTAGTTTTATTTTGAATGATTGTCTGTTCTCAGATTTCTTAATCTCGGACACTTTCAGGGCCTTAATGTCCACGTTGTAGCACTAGCATTTAGAGATTTGGTTCTTAGCCATTGTGTTCATCTACGCTTTTTACATGAAACTAAATTTCTACAGTTATTAGTATATTACAAGTTACGCAAGTTACGTTACTTCGGTCATGTGATGAGGCAGCACATGAGAGCATTGAAGGAAGTGTTATGACTGGACTTGTGGAGGGAGTCCGAAGACGTGGAAGACCAAGAATAACCTGGATGGATAACATCAAGACGTGGACTGGATTATCAGGTGCTAGCCTGCTACAAACAACCAGAGACAGATGGCATTGAAGTGACTCGTCTGTGCAGCCTACCATCGCGAAGCGATGACGGCGTATGACATGACAAGACATTAGTATATTATAATAAATGCTGTTCTCTACTGCACAGGTTCATCACGTGGGTCCCGTGGGTCTCAGGCTGAGAGTGGCAGCAGTCATGACAACTGGGAGTCTCGCAGTGTTGGTGTAAGGGAGCGAAGCTCAGAGAGAAACGCTGAGAGAGCTACAGAGCGAGAACGCTACGACAATGACCGGCAGCGTGGAGAGCAGCCCAAAGACTCGTCCTATGACCGACGTGGAAGTCACGCAGACAGAGAACGTCGTGACAACAGGGAAAGAGGTTGGGAATGATCTGTAATACTTTGTTGGTCCAACAGAGTAGGAGATCAGAATAGTGAACGTGTGCAGTATGACTTGATATCTGAATGTGTTTGTGTTCTTCAGATCAGAGAGCCGCCTCTCCCAGCCGCCACCAGAGCCGCAACGACGACATGGAGCGCGACGAGAGGAGAGAGGAGCGCAGGGGCGAACGAGGCGAAAGCGATCGGCGAGAGGACCGCAGGGGCGAGCGAGAAAGGGACAGGGAGAGGGAGCGAGAGAGAGAGCGGGAAAGGGAGAAAGAGAGAGAGCGAGAAGCAGAGAGGGAGCGGGACCGAGCCAGGGAGAGGGAAAGGGAAAGAGAGAGAGAACGGGAGAGGGAGGAAAGAGAGAGGGAGCGGGAGCGAGAACGAGAGAGGGAGGAAAGGGAGAGGGAAAGGGAGCGAGAGCGAGAACGAGAGGAGCGCGAGAGGGAGCGTGAGAGGGAGAGAGAAGAGCGGGAAAGGGAGAGAGAACGGGAGAGGAAGGAGCGGGAACGAGAGAGGGAGCAGCGAGAGAGGGAACAGAGAGAGAGAGACAGGCAGAGGGAATGGGAGGAGAGAGAGAAAAGCAGGGAGGAGAGGAGGGACAGGAGAGAAGAGTCTCGAGATGAGCGTTCGGGACGAGATGTTCATGAAGAAAGAAAGAACAGGTGGGTTTAATTTTCCGCAGATGTCGGGGGCACAATTAAATGTGCTGCAAAAAACAGTAAAAGGTGGATGATGTGTCAATATAACATCACCATATTTATACATGGAGCTGGGCGATATGGTTAAAAATGTTATCACGATACCTTTGTCTATATTGATCAATCTCGATAATTATCACGATATTACATTTTCTAACACTGTCATAGTTTTAAACATCTTTCTAAAAACATCAGACTAAATACATGAAATGTTACTATTTACAATATTACATGTTTATTGTCAGAACATAATATAGTAGCGTCCGGCTGGACGTTTTGAAAGGATGGATGAGAAAGACGTTTACAGTCGTCGCTTTATTGTTGAAACTTATAGTGATTGCTGTCGGCTGCAGCCACTCCAAAATAACAGGCTAGAGAGCCAAGCTAACAGGCTAATGCTAGCACTCGGGCTTACACACACAGCGACCCCCCCTCACAAACAGACAAGCACACAGCGACTTCGCGCTCTCTCGTCCGCCCCTCTACGCTCTCCCCCAATCACAGCTTGTCTTAAACACAACAGTGCATTTTGGTGGCGCTGGTGAGGAGGAGCTAACAAGCAGCAGTATCAGATGTCTGAACTCACAGTCAAGCTGCTTAGACATGAAATGGAAACGAACGTTAATGCTTATTGAATTCTATTGTCCCGGCTTATTGTCAAGGGAAAAATTATCGTAAAAAAAATCTATATCGTTTTATCGCCCAGCACTACTATGTGTACATAACATCACCATTCAACACTACGACTGGTACACTGTGGTTTATTTATTTATTTATTTTTTTTTTTAATATAATTTACCATTCTAGCTTTCATTTGTTTTTGGGTTTGTGTTGAAAATGTTTGGTAACTGGGATCTTCAGTTAGTGCCACTCTGATGTCTAATCTGTAATAACTGCAATTCTGTGTTAGTGGACGCAAGCGGCATCGTGTGGAGAACAGTCCCAGCCCTCGGCCCTCTCCTAAAAAAGCGCGGGAGGCCAGCCCTGGTGACAGTGACGGTTACAACAGCACTGAAGAGAAAGGTTGGTCTTAGCTTATGTCTTTAACATACAGGCTACATTGTTATAGGGCCAAAAGTATTGGGACACCTGCTCATTTATTGTTTCAAAATCAAGGCTATTAAAAGTTTTTTACTTTAGTAACTGTCTCGACTATATTTTGGAGCATTGCTGTGATGATTTGATTGTATTCAGAGAGGTCACCCAAAAGTATTGGATGGAATCCCATCATTCCAGTGGAGCATGCTGGTGGGGTGTATATCCCTTTAACCTGATATTAGACAAGGTGCCAGTATAGTCATATTTATCTGCTCCAAAGAGTCCTATTCTTTTGGCAGCACTTCTCTACAGGGACTAGATCAGCTGCATTTAAACATTTGTTTCAGCAATGGGTGCAAAATAAAGTTGCTGAATGCATTCAGTGGAAAGGGTGTCCACAAATATTTGGACAGATCATATATTCTGGTCTGGCTTTATAGTTGAATTTATCAGTTTTTTGCTTCTTTTTTAGTCTCGGGTGATAAACACAGACTTCTGAGTCAGGTAGTTCGTCCTCAGGAGCCGAGCCGCTCCCCCCCACGTGTATCTGCTGAAGAGAAGCCCGCCCCCCGCTGGAGGGATGAAGATCGCCGTGGGGACAAGAAGGACATTCGTGGCCGTCATGAGGAGCCAGAGTCGAGGAGTAGAGGGGCAGATCGACGTGAACATGTTCCAGAGAGTTCAGTCAGCACTGGAGCTCCAGAACCTCGGAAGCTGAAAGATCAGAGAGACTCTGGTACCCCGCCTCCAGCCCCTGCCGGACCTGAGGGACGAGAGTCTGTTTCGGGTGTCCATGAAGAAGCCAAGAAGAAGACAAAGTCGCAGAAAAAGAACCTGAAGAAGAACAGAAAAGAAGAGGAGGGCAGCGTTGCTGGAGCTGGAGACCGTTTTAACCCCGAACCACCACCACTACCACCACATACATCCTCATCAGCCCCCTCAGAGGCAGCCCGACCGCTTCTGTCACCCCGCAAGGCAGGTAAGAAGAAAGCCATAGACCGAAAACGCAAGCGGTCCCGAGGCGCAGAATCAGACATTTCTGAAGATGACCAGGTTGCGCAGCACCCTGTCAATAAGAGACGCCGTGGCCCACGTACACCTCCACCAATAAATAAAGAAGACTTACCCTCTCAGAGAGCACTTGCAGCTGGACGTCCTGTGGCAGCACTGCCCCTAAAAATGGACACAAACTTCAGCGACTGGTCTGACGAGGATGTCCCAGAACGGGCTGATGCCTCCACTGCTCCACTCCCATGTGAGTATGAATGTCCTCTGATTAGCTGAGGCCACCAAGTTTTGTCAACACATTGTTTATATTGTAGACATATTGCAGAGGTGGGTAATCCAGGTCCAGAATGTAAAAATCCGCCTCGGGATTTTGTTTCAACTGCCTTGTTGGTTCCGCTGCAGATATGCTGACACACATTAAGTTGGAGCAAAATCCTGGGGTGGATTTTTACTTTCTGGACCTAGATTACCCACCTCTATTGGCCACCCTCAAGTGAAATACCAATTATATCCTCTCCGTACAGGTGAACGACCTCCGGAACGACTTCTGCCTTCTGAGCCACCCCCGAGGAGGGGCAGAAACATCGCCCCCCTTCTGCCGGACCCACCCATGCTGATGCAGGCTCTTCCCCTGCAGCCGCTCCTGCCCCAGCACATGCTACGTAAGCCGCAGGATGCTCAGCAGCACCACCAGCAACAGCAGCAGCAGCAGCAGCGCAGTGGCAGTTTAGGCAGCAACCAGAGCCGGGCATCCTCTCGCAGGCTCAGGTCGCCCTCCAGCGACTCGGCCCACCGTGTCGAAGATGTCCAGCAAGGAGCACGGTCCCGCAGAGGGCGAATGCAGGGAGGCAACTCCCGGGACCGGGAAAGAGAGAGAGAGCGAGAGAGGGACAGGGAGAGGGAGCGAGAGAGGGAGAGAGTGGCAGCCAGCGAAACAATCGGAGGAGAGAGGAAGTCAAGAATTGATCAGCTGAGGAGAGGAGAGCCCAGTCGCAGCACCTCTTCAGGTAAGATGAATGACATTTTCCAGGACTGCACAATATGTACATGTTTGGTGTGCACATGCACTAGATACACATTTTTCATGTGGGGCCTTAATATAAATGTTTTGATCATCATTAGTCATTTTTTTTATTCAGGATACGCCCACAAGGTTTCCTGAATTTTTACATTTGTTTATCTGTAGACCGGCAGGACTCGCGCAGCCACAGCTCACGACGCAGCTCTCCTGAGTCCGAGCGCCAAGGCCGATCACGTGCTGGATCTTACGACAGCCGTGAAAGAGAGCGAGACCAGTTTGAGCGGGACAGGAAAGACCACCGGCAGCCTCAGAACCAGCCACCACCGGGACAGCAGCGCGAATGGGAGCCTGAGCCACGAGAGTGGGGCCCCCGAGGACGGGAGCCCCTCCTCCTTCGAGGAAACCGAGAGCCCGTCAGAGAGCGGGACCTGCGGGAGATGCGTGAAAGAGAGAGGCTGCTACCCGATGGGCTACTCTCACATGACCGCATGGACAGAGAGCGCGGAGAGAGGGAACGAGAGCGGGAGAGAGACCGGGAAAGAGAGAGAGACAGAGGAGAACGTGAACGAATGCTCCCGTTTGACTTCCCACCACTAGGGGAGCCGAAGAACCGTGTGGAGATGAGAATGGAGCGGGCAGACTATGAGCCCCTGCTGCCCAGAGAGGCGCTGATAGACACGGACAAACCCAGCGTAACAGATGATGCACATCCACAGATTGAGACCTGTGAGACGGAAAAGGTGGACAGCCTTGACGGTGAGAGTCATTGCGCTGCCACGTCGCTGCATCCCTGCAGATATGCTTATTGTATATATTATTTACAATAGACATATTCAAATTTCTACAACTCGCTGTACCATCTCAATGCTCCTCTTTATGTAGATGACACTACAGTGCACTCTGATTAGATGCTAAGTGCATTTCTTTGGCTCTGTAGCTGCACTGTGCACAATGACAGAGTTTCATCTAAAGTAATAAATATAAACAAATGCTTTCAGACAGCTTACATTTCACAGCTAGTATGTATTACACTTACTAGTTAGTGGACACTTAACACTAAATAATCTCTTTGTGTTGACTGTAGAAGAGGATGATGGGAAGGGGGAGGATGCACAGTCTATGGTGTCAGCTGGTGAGGAGTATGAACCAATCAGTGATGACGAGTTGGATGAAATCCTGGCTGATAGCCAGAAGCGAGATGAGCAGCAGGAAGAGGACAAAAGCTCAGGTACACAATACACCACACCGTCCTACAGCGCTGCACTCACTATGTCTAATATTGGATGATGCTTTTAGAGAGAGGTGTGTAATCCAGGTCCAGAAAGTAAAAATCCACCCCAGGATTTTGTTTCAACTGCCTTGTTGGTTCCGCTGCAGATATTCTGCAGCAGAGACGCACACCAAGTTTGAGCAAAATCCTGGGGTGGATTTTTACTTTTTGGACCTGGATTACGCACCTGTAGAAATGGACACGTTGAAGTTGTGGTCTGATGCTGATTTTAATTTTATTATTATTATGATTATTTCAGTTTTAATAAAAGTAGATGACTATAGAAATCTAGTACTTTATGCTGATAATTTAACTGACCAGAGGAAACAAAAACACACAACTATATTGGCATTATGTTGGCCTCCCTGCCCAACAAATATTGAACACTGAAAACATGTCAATCAAAAATTACAACTTGTGGTAATAATGACATTTTACAATATTGCTTATTTTGTTCCTCTGTCACATTTTTATATTTTATTAGACTTTTCTACTTCTCTTCCTTAACCATCCAAGCCAAGTAGTTGTCTTCTACAGTCCTTGCTAACCTGACTGTAACTGAAATGGGTTAAAATGTAAAGTGTGTCGGATCACAGAGAGTGAACGTTGATCTGATGACTCTCGTTTCAGGGCCACTGGACGTGATCGACGTCGACTGGTCAAGCCTGATGCCAAAGCAGAAGCAGGAACCTCGTGCTCCAGGTGCCGCTCTGCTCAGATTCACTCCAGGAGCCGTGCTGCTGCGGACGGGCATCTCCCGACGACTTGCTGGACCTCGTCTCCTCTCTCGGGTTAAAGATGTCTGCGCTAAAGAACTGGAGGATTCAAAAGGTGATCATCACTTTTTAATTTTTCCGTTTTTGCACCGTTTGTTCTCTGAGAAGTCATTCTGAGTGGTTTAATGTGCATCGTAGACAAACTTATTTCAGAACATATGAATAAGAAAACAATCCAGGATTCTGCATGGCTGCTTTTCTTTAAACCTCACCTTTCCATTTTGGTTTAAAATCCATCCTGAATTTGCTCCTCAGATGCAGAGAAGCTGTTTGAGCATGACCTGGGAGCGCTGAACATGGCTGCCCTGAACAGGAGAACAGAGAGAACCAATCTGCTGAGAAACCTTGGGCCATGCTGTAAGGCTCTGTGTGCCCGTAGAGACATTGCCATTCGTAGGCAGCTTCTCAAAAATGAAAAGGTAATTCTTACTATATGATAATGGGTTAATGGACTCCATTTTGGAGGGTTATAGCACTGTTCGCAGACCTGTTTGAGCAAACTAAATCAGAGGTGAAGTATTTTTAACCTGAGCTGTGAAGTGCAGTGACCAGTACATCATACTGGTTAGGATATGATGACAGCAGTAGATAAATGAGTTAACCCATGAGAACCAAGACCCAGTTCCCCTTAAAGGAGAATGATCAGGGATTAAAAGAAGGAAAGTTTAAAAGTCTGCTTCCCAGTGTCAAAAAACTGTAGTGTTACATACACTACTCACTAAAATGTAGGGATATTTGGCTTTCGGGTGAAATGTATGGAAAACAGTGATATATCATGATAGTCGGGCGTTTCAGTAGAAGCATGCAGTGGTGATTTCCTCTCAAACTATTAATTGAAACAAAAGCTAACAGCGGTGAGTAAACCCCAATAAGGCTGCCATGATTAGTCGACTAGTCATCATTATGTCGACTATTAAAATAGTCGACAACTAATTTAATAATCGATGCTTCGTTTTTGTTTACTTTCGTTTTCTCTCCAAACTGCTGCGTTTTTCTTACCTTTTACTGCTGCGTCTTCCTTTCTGTCCTTGACGCACATGCGCAGTAGTGGTAACCGGTGTAGGCCGTGGATGACGTCACAGGACGTTATGCAGACAGGCTCTGCTATCATGGCTACCCGGCAACGGAGCTCAAAAGAGTGGGATCGTTTTAAGAAAATTAAAGAGAAACGTGTGCAGTGTAATATCTACAAGTCAGAACTTGCCTTCCACGGCAGCGTAACTGCGATGCACGAGCACCTGAAAAGGAAGCTGTTGTGGCTGATTGTGACAATGATGAAGAGGGACCGTTATCTCGGTAAGCTAAATTGCTAGTTAGCTGCTAAAATTAGTGTAAACAGAGAGTTAACTTGCTGTTACTCATATTTATAGCTGTAAAAGTGAACATTAGTGATGACGATTTGATTCATCAGCCTTAGAACACATTCATGTGTTTTCTGTAACGTTATAACAGTCATGTGTTTGACTAGCAATGCTAATGCTAACGTTTCTAACGTTATGTTTCAGTGCTATGTTTACACTTTATGCTAAACAGTTAAATAATTGTTTGTTGCAACAAACTGCATATTTCATTAAAGGTTTAATGAACTATGATCTTAATTGTTTTTATTTTTAGTTAGCATATAGCTGAAATCTAATGACTGTTATATAATAGCAGCTGCATTCTAGTGCGATAAGCTGTATGTTTATATTCAATTAACGTATGATCTGATTAGTGGACTAATCGTAAAAATAATCTGTGATTAGTCGACCATAAAAATGATCGTTTGTGGCAGCCCTAAACCCCAACAAATGTCAATGTCTCAGTAGCGTGTCATGTGCCCTTGAGCATTGATTACAGCTTGACAACGTCTCCTACTGTTCACAAGTCTAATTATTGTCTGCTGAGAAATGGCATCCCAAGTGTTCTTGAAGTGCGGCCCTTAGGTCATTGAGGTTCTGGGGTACAGAGTTACGAGTCTCTACACAGTGACTCAGCTGATCTCATAGGTTTTCTATGGGACTCAAATCTGGATATATATTTTGATTCAAGCTACTGTGTGTGTGTGTGTGTGTGTGTGTGTATATATATTTGAAAAGTAGACCCTTTAAGATTGTCAGGGTATATTTTGTTTCTAGGATAAAATCTTGCAGAGTTATATAAGTGTTTATGTGAAATTTCGTTAATATGCCGCCAGCGGGAAGTTAAATACTAACGGAATCAAGGCATGTATTGATTGATTCATGCATCAAACAGCTGTTGTGAATTTTGCCGTTAAGCTCATTGTTAGAGAAGCAAGTGGTGCAAAAAGTCCTGAAATGCTGAAGAGTCAGACATGTGCATTCAAAAGTTTAGAGAAGGTCACATGAAGTTCACCTTTAAAGGTTAGAGAGCATTTTAGGTTCATGTTGAAATTTCACCTGAAAGCCAAATATCCCTGACTTTCAGTGAGTAGTGTGTTGTATTGGGTGTTTTATGCTAAATATATACCTGCTTTGAAAATAAATCAGCTTGACTTTGTTTTGCCATTTTATCTGCATTTTCACACCACTGCTGGTTTAGTAAGTAAATCTTTATTTCTAAAGCATGTTTAAAACAACCAGAGTTGTGGCAAAGTGCTGTACAAAGTTGGGGGGTGACATTAAGGGCGTACTCACACTAGGCAATCTACTGTGCCTGAGCAAGGTTCCCTCCCAAAGCAAGGCTCATATGACTAGTGTGATCCCTTCAAACCGTGCTCGAGCATGGTACAGTTATCTGTGCCTGGGCCAGCTTGAAGACGTGGACTGGAGCACGGTTCAGTTGGACTCGGGTGCGGTACACATCAGTGTATCTGTTCTTAAGACAGAAGTCAGTGATGCGATGTTTCTAATATCGTTTTCTAATTGATTAACAATTAGTAATGAATCTCTGTCTCTGCCGTGTATTTGCACGCCTAAAACGACTCCTGATAAGCCAGAACATGCGTGAAAATCTGAACTGCACTGTGTTGTACGAGCTCACTTTTCAAAACAAAAGTCACTTAATGATGACATAAGCATGCTCAGGTACAGATTGAAAGTAGTGTGAGCGCAGGCCAAGTGGGGAGGGGGAATAACCGTGCTCCAGCACGGTGCAGGCAGACCGAGCCTAGTGTGAGTACGCGCTAAGAACAAGAAACAAGTAGGCTAAGACCGAGCTAAAAGAGTAAGGGAAGACAAGTACAACAAAGCAAGGTGAAGATGTAAGATTGGTTAAGACGGAGCTAAAACAAGGCAAGACAAAAGAAAGTTAATACCTTAGACAAGAGTAAAACTTTACTTACTACACCAACAAAGCTTCACATCACAGGAATTTTTTTACAACATGTAGAAACTGTATAAAAATAAATAAGACATCCTCATCACCATGTTGTAAAGACAGGCGCCCCAGATGTTCAGTGTATGGCACTTGGGGGGGAAAAGGATCATTTAAAGGGGTTGTGACACAGATGTCACTATTCGCCCCTTTCACAAATCCCAGAATGCACCGCGCAACCGGCAACATTCAGTTCACTGGTTCACCATGCTATCAATGCTAAGCTACACTATCACGCTGCTTGCCACACTGGCCTACATTGAATTGATAGCATGCAACACGATAGCTTGCAACAGCGTGTTTACACTAAAAACCCACTGCATAAACTGAAAATACAAGTTATTTAAACAAGACATGATGTTTAATATCCAAAGACATATTATCTGCATATAGTTACAAAAGCTAGTAGATATCACGTAAGTATTTACTTACCAAATAAAGTTGTAAACAGTGTATGTAGCGTAGCTGGCACAGACAAACAAGAGAAAATGGTGAACTGGATGTTGCCGGTTGCGCGGTGCATTCCTGGATTTGTGAAGAGACCGAATGGGCTCTTATGAGTCGTCGTCATCATCATCAGAACATGATAAAAGCGCTTAATTTTATCTTAGAAATTGTGCAGCAGCCCTAGTTGAGTTTAATATTTTAATCATTGCTTTATTTCTTGTGAAATTATTCAGGGCACGACTAAGCAGATTTACACCACTGCGCCGGTGGTGGACCAAGAACTTCTGCAGCTCAGCGTCCGACTGTTTAAGAAGAAAATGACTGCTGGGCAGGAGAAAGTCGACCCAGCGCCCGTTTCTAATGCTCCAGCCGAAGTGTGTGTCTCTTAAGACACCCCAGTGAGTAAAAACAGCATGAAAACTGAACCTAGGATCAGACTTGGCTGTGTTTAACCTATCTTGCTGCCTACTGCTCAACACTGAAACTGTTTGTAAGACAGTGCTAGTGGAGGATCACTGCCACGGCCTTGTGACAACAGCATCATAGAGACTGGTAATGTGCTAGCCTATGAAGATGTAACGTTTGTCAGTCAATGAACTTCTAAATGTGGCAAAGACAGACGGGGGGTGGGAATGTGATCTCATTGATTATTAAACGTTTTAGAGAAACTTTTTGCAGTATGTTCATTTATACTACGGTTGCTTCAGGTTTATTTGATGTAATGTGTGTGTGTGTGTGTGTGTGTGTGTGTGTGCGCGCATTAGAGATGGTCATTAAAGTTCTCATCTTTCTCATGTGTCTGCTTGGTTGCCTTCATTGCTCATCATGTGAGACTGAGCATACTTCTTCATTAAGATTGCTTGCAACGAGACATCTGTGGTTAAACTTTTTTTCACTTTAAAAGACACCAAAACAAATTTACTCAAACAGTGCCTAGTATAATTTTATAAGGACAAAAGGACAAAGGACAAAAATTAGTCACCTATACTCAGGGTTCGTACGGGTCCTGGAAAACCTGGAAAGTCATGGAAAATAAACATGTTAAAATCCAGTACTGAATTGTCCTGGAAAAATAACAAGATTGAAAAAAGTGCTCAAAAGTCATGGAAAATAGTGCAAAGAGCTCCTGTCAGAACTCCATATTATAATCTAAAACACAAACGTAGTAGCATTATTTTTCAAATGATTAATCGCTGCTCATATTTCCCGACTGCTCGCGGTCAGTTTTGGGCGTGGCCTCATGTTGTTAGTTAGCTAGTCTTTCTGTTGCTAACATGGGCTAATAAACATCGCTAACAGTTGAGATTCATTCAGCCAGAATGCCGGGGAAGTGTTACTTTAATCAGCGATGGCTGGAAAATGACTGGCCTCAGTCAGACAATAAGCACTTGACGTCGCGCCGTTACTGCTTGAAGAAGAAGACTGATTTTTATAACCCGTTCCCGCTTGTTTTTAGCCCCGCGCGCTGCTTTAATTTGTCGTCTGGTGTGTGTGTGTGGGAGGTTCGGGTACGCGTGAACAGTCTCGCTCGGAAGCGGGGAGCGTTTGTTGATCGATCAGTTTTGGGTAGGACATAAGACCCGGGGCCCTAGTGCCGACCCTGATCCTAACATGAGTCAGATTAACTATATCGAGTGCTTTACATTTACTTTAAGTTTAAATGAGTAATTATTGGGCAGTTTCCTTCCACAAACACATGTTGTCAGGTGAACTGGAGATGCTGAAATTGCCCCTCAGTGTGTGTGTGTGAGAGAGAGAGAGAGAGCGTCTGCAGACTACGTAGTTTCTGTAGCACAGTGACGTCACTTAGTGTTCATGTGTCGCTTCAATATTTTGACTGAGTTTCTGACTCTTACTGAATGATGGTGATCACTGCATGATTATCATAATTTTCTAGAGACTATTAAATTGTGGGACGTTTCTACATGTATGTGATTAGGACTCAGGTTCTGTCAGTAACCTGTCTCGGATTTCAACACTGTCCTCATTCGTGATGAAAAACGATTGAAACCTGAAATAATGTGAGCGTTAAATGTGATGGATAAGCATTCATATAGGTCATGTGAGGACGCCAGCAGACTTTTCCAGCAAATGTTTCCTGATAGTGAGATAGCCAAGTCATTCACATGTGGAAAGTGCAAATGTGCTTATTTATTATTTATGGACTGGCGCCATATTTTATGTCCATGCTTGTTCAACAGGTGCCGTAATCTAATGCATATGTGTTCCTTTATGATGAAAGTCTAAACCAAAAGTCACAGACACATAAGACTATGGGAAGGTGATGGATGCATCTGGATCCCCTTTATGAGTCTGGTTCCTCCCAAGGTTTCTTCCTCCAGCCTTGAGGGAGTTTTTCCTTGCCACTGTTGCCTTCGCCTTGCTCACATTGGGCTTAGCTTCAGATTGTTTGATACTAATTATGTAAAGCTGCTTTGTGACAACGCCCATTGTAAAAAGTGCTATAAAACTAAATTTTGATTGATTCCTAATGGCACACACTTCCCTGTCAATCATCTGAGGTTGGTAATTTAAAGTCACTGTCTTACAGTTTATATAAATTTTTTAGGATATTCAGTTCTGAAATGCTTAATTTTTGGTCCTGGATTTTTTTAGGTTTTTGGTACTTGAAAAGTCATGGAAAGTCCTTGAATTTTAAATTGGTTGAAGTGTATGAACCCTGTATACTAGAGCCACACCTTTGCATGCAGTCCTCACTGAAGGCTTACATCATTCACGTACAGAAACCAGATTAATCTGATCTGATGACACAAGTCAGCTTATTGTCTCAGATGATCTCAGAGGTTTTTTATGGTATTCAGGTCTGGAGAAAGTGCAGGCCACTCAATTTGATGTACCCCTGTCTACAGCAGCCATGAAGATGAAATGAGGCCCGTGTTGTTCATGCAGAGGCACAATGACTGGATTAATGATGTTATTACAGTAATATGGGCTTGTCACTGTACCATTCACACAGTGTAGAGCAGTTCTGTATTGACTAGACACACTAACATCACCACCACTAAAGGCTCGTCTGGTGACAACAGTGGCTGATGCACAGCGTCTCCTTCATGTCTCCAACATGATCATCGTTTCTGCTCAGCGTGAATCGACTTTCATCTCGTCCAGCATAAATGCTCCCTGACCCAAGCAAGATGATGATGCCTGTGCCTGGTGGTGAGGTCAGGTACCCCTGCAGGTTGTCTAGCATGCAGACCACACTGATGTAAAGTTTTGAATGGTCTGATGTGACACTTTGGTGCCTCACCTCCCTTAAATGTGTCAGGAGTTGTGTGACATCATCTGTTCCTGGAGGGCACTGTTCACAGTGAAGTCATCAGTGTGGGATGCGGCCAGTGGCCTTTCTGTGACTTCCAGTCTCTCTGTATCTCTGTTACAACCTGCTGATGACACTCTGTGACCAGGGTTTTAAATTAACACCCGCCAAATGCGGGTAAAAAATCATTTTGGCGGGTGTTAATAAAAACTTACTAGCCAATTTTGCCAGTGATGAAAGAGGTATTACATGCATGATACATAAGGCCCCGTTCTCTGTAATTTATCCCCTGGCAGTACTTCCTACATTTCCCATGAACAGGGGCGTCGCCAGACGTATTTTACTGGGGCACATGCCCCAGTATTGATCTAAAGTGCCCCAGTATAGATTTCACCAGTAAAAAAAAATCACTTCAGAGTTTTAAGTCTACGTAGAATACACTACAAAATGCGCACATAGCTACATAATATAGTAATTCATTACAATTCTATTCACTCGACACAATACCCACACATGGCTATTTAATATAATTTATTCACATGTACAGAGAGAGAGCGAGCTACGTGACTAATATGGAGGACCAAAAATGACAAAAGTATAAATAAATTAATGTATTAATTAATTGATAGATAAATCAATGAATAACTATATAAATAATTAAATACATAAATAAATAAATGAACCAAACATGACAAAAGTATAAATAAATAAATACTGTAGATTCTTTTTTCATGAAAAAGTGTATATACTAATAATAAATGTTTTTACTTTATTTATCTATTTATCCATGTATCATGTCTACATTTATTTATTTATGTATTTCCACATGCATTTCCATAAAAACATTTATTATTAGTATATACACTTTCATGAAAAAATGTATATCTATCTATTTATTTATTTATTTATTTATACTTTTGTCATGTTTGGTCCTCCATTTATTTATTTATACTTTTGCCATTTTTGGTCCTCCATAGACTAAAGGTAACGTAACGTTAGCCCATAACAACTTGCTGAATACTTATATGATATATTATTTTTATCTTGATTGAGTCAAAACATTATTACTCCTGTAGATGATATCAGAAAGTGTTTTGCTCGCAGCAGGAATAAAGCAGCAAGAAGAAATGAGAGGTCAACCCCTGGCTAGGCTACCTCAACCTGTGTCTATGACGTTAACGGTGGTATCATGCTGGTTGGGACTTCTGTGTCATTGATGAATATGAGAGAGCTTGTGTTGACTAGTTAGCCCAGAGATACTGCAGTGGTTCAAACTCAAATGGTGCACCTTCATGTTTGTAAATGTGGG
>BRDA01010934.1:11262-24406 GCA_036984385.1 Crenuchus spilurus | reverse complement strand
AGGAGAATGTCCTGTAGACTGGCATTGTTAGCACTGCTGGTAGACCTGTATGACTGTACACTTCATACACCTGCACATTCAGCTACTTCCTTCACTCTCTGACCTTTAACCCCCAAATACAGTCACTCCTTTATCATTAACATCTGAGACATTCACTGCACTGTACCACCTCTTCATCTCACACACCCTGCAGGTATTTATAGCCTCATCATCCTTGTGAAATGCCAAGTTACTACCACCTTAAACACACATGACTATTTATTTAATTATTTATTTATTTTTCTGGGGAGATGTTATATTTTTTAATCATTCTGAGCTGTTATTGTTTAGGGATACTATCTTATTTTTTTCTGATACTAATATTATTATTATTATTATTATTATTATTATGAGATATACTTATTATTTAGAGATATATTATTATTTTTTAAATATCTTTATTTTGAGAGAGTAACTCATTATTTTGAAATGCAACAATATCTCAAAATATTGGTATAGCACTTTATTATTGTTGTTGTTGTTGTTGTTATGATTATATTTATTGTTAATAGTAATGTTATAATAATAATTATTATTATTTATTATTGTTATTGTTATGATTATTATTATTATTGTTAATAGTTTTGTAATAATAACTATTATTGTTGTTATTATATTTATTGTTAATAGTATTGTTATAATAATAATTAAAATGATTATTCATTATTGTTATTATTGTTAATTGTGTTGTAGTAATAATAATAATAATAATAATAATAATAATTATTATTATTATTATTATTATTATTATTATTATATAATGTGCTCATTAGTTAATATTGACCTCTGTACATGTTTTCCAGTCCAGTGTGTGTTTTTTGGCGTGTGTGTGTGTGAGGAAGGACTCACTGACTGTAACACCGGCTCAGAGAAACTTAAGCCCCGCCCCTTCTGCACTTCCTGTTTCTGACAATAACATGCTGCTTTATTCCAGGCTGCTGTGTCTGATCTGTGTCCGACGCTGAAGTGAGGCTCCTGAGAGATGACTGTAGATTAAGGTAGGTGTGCTGGGGGTGGGGGTATGACGGTATGAGAGGTTTTGGATGATGGTGGTGATGATGATGATGCTGGGGAAGATGAAGTGCTGAGGAAAACTGGTGCAGACTGGTTAGTGCTGCCGTGCTCTCGGTGCTGAGAGGAGAGGAGACTGTGGGCTACACACTGCAGATCAGCCTCACAGACGGGCTGTCATGTGACCTCCGCTCCTCGGTCCAGGACTGTGTGTGTGTGTGAGATTTTGGGCTTTTTAATCAGTAACGCGCACGAGGAGCTGAAGTGTCTGCTCGGTGGCATGGTGCTCGATGCTGAGGGGACTCCTCTAATGCATGGCGTGTTTGTTTGCCTTCTGTAGGCTTCAGGTTAGCCTGCAGTGAGGACATGGCGTGCGGCTCTCTCAGCTGAAATGAGGAGACGGGCTCACCGTGGAGGCTGGTCAGAGCAGCTGGACGCTCAGGGAAATGAGATAGTGGATGGTTCTGTCCTGTGATGCAGTAAGTACGACATCCCCTCTTCAGACACATCGTATCTACACTCATTGTCCAGGTGCACTTTGTACAGACTGTAGTTCACTCTGGTCTTCGATGCTCAGGACCCCCCACAGAGCAGGTGGATCATTCTCAGTGACACTGACGTGGTGGTGGTGTGTGAGATCACAGCAGAGCTGCTGGAGTTCTCAAACACTGTGTCCGCTTGGTCCACCTTGAAGATGTAAAGTCATCTCAGCACAGTTTGGTCCTCTAGTCCTTCGTCAGTGACCACAGGACATGGACTCCAGCAGCTCTGCTGTGATCCGCTTAACACTCCACCACCACATCAGTGTCTCTGCAGTGCTGAGAATGATCCACCCAAATAATAGCTGCTCTGTGGGGGTTCTGAGCAGTGAAGAACAGAGTAACCAAGTGCACAGAGAAGCAGACGGACTACAGTCTGTAATTGTAGAAGTACGGAGTGGTCAGTGGAGCTAAAATGGACAGTGAGTGTACCAGCGTTCACCAGTCCTGCTCCCGGAGATCTAACTGATCTAATCCTTACCTTCAGAAGTTTGTGGTTGGCTGAGCAGGACATGTTAGATTTGGGTTGGAGGTGAAGCAGAGGAATCTGTAGGAGAACTGTAGGTGAGCACTGACTTGTATGAACATGTCTGGTCTCTAAAGCCATTGTGTGGATGGCAGCTCCAGAGATCCTGGGCACCTCTCAACACAGCTTCTAACAATAGACCGGGTCATCTACGTAGGCTTGATTCACAGCACTGGCCTGTTACACTGGACATTTTAGCAGGATTGTCGTCCCAAATCAACACCAACTCCAGAAAGTTTGGCTTGCAAGAACATGGACCACCACCTGAAGGCTTCCAGTTCTAACATGTCTACTAGGCTGATATGGCAGGGAGACATGATTGTAAATGCTGTTGGATGGTTTAGGGAATACAGGGTCACACAAAAATGAGAATATGGTGAAAGTTAATTTTTGTTCTTAATTGTATTCAAAAGAGTTTACTGTTGTTCACTGTAACCTCAGTTATCATTTCTATATGTTATCGTACAATGTGTTTTTTGTAATTTTTGGGGAAAAATTTGTCCCAGTTATCGTTCATCTGAACGGTTTTTGTTGTCATGCCTACGTGAGTGGCCGCTAATTTTCCTGAAATCAAAGCATCCACCCACGTGTGGCTTTGTTTTTAGTGGTTTCTCTGGCTTTTCTTCTCGTTTCTCATTAATAACGTCAAAACAAACTAAAACACGTCACACTAAAGAGACAGCATGCAGCGCTACCACCTGAAAACAGGTACAAAAACAAATAGCCGAGACCCCTGAGAACAGGTGTACAAAACAAAGGCTGCTGGTTGGACCACACCAGCACTCTCTAAAACAGAGCGTAAACCTGTAAGAGTGATGTTAAATGTTCATTTATCCATTTCATTAGTCTTTAGTATTTATTTCTCATTGTGTTCTGTGTGTAAAACTATAGTTATTCTGTATAAAATTTTCTTTTGTTCATATTTTTGAACAGATTAATTAGATTTATATGATTTCTTTTGGGAAATGTTACTTCAGTTATCGTTCATTTCGGTTATTATCACAAACTTTAGAACAGATTAATGATGAAAACCTCATGTTTTATGGTTTATACATTTTTACTTTTTACTACTTTATCTACTATTTTTATTACTTTACGGAGTTAATGTAATTTTTTTAAATTTGTTTATTATTATTACTGTTATTTTTATTATTTTATTGTTTAATCTCTACTCTGTTGTACGGCACGTTTGGTCAGGTTAGGCTATTTTAAATGTGCTTATAAATAAACGGAATGTAACGGAACCGCGGTCCCACCTGTAATATGTTCATTACACATAAATTGACATTAAATTTTTTTTAATGTTGAACAGTTTAACTTTTAGCTCCTGAACATCAGAAATCCAGAATTGCAGATTATTAGAATATTTCATTTTTGAGTAAATTAATATTTAAACTGTATCAACATTAAAACAAAAAGGTTGAAATATGTCACTTTACATGTGATGAACATAAAATTTTGAAATAAATTTTTGGACACGTGCTAGTAAAGTCAGTGTGAGAGGAAAACCTTGTATCTTGGGAGGTGTACCATGTTTTTTTATCTCCAACATTCAGACACATTCATTTGAGCAGATAGCTTTTTTTTAACATTGTGTGAACATTTTGAGATGAAGGTACCAATAGGAATGCTCCAAAGTTGTTTCAATGAAAATATCTTCTCATTAACTATTTAAAGCATTTTGGAGAAGGTGGTTTTAATAGGACAGCGATAGTAATGACATTTAATTTGTATGCATTTTGCTTCAGTATACAGATATTCACTATATGTCCAAATGTTTGTGGACACCCCTTGTAATGAATGCATTGAGCTACTTTAAGTTAACACATATGTACAAATGCACACACAGCTGGTCCATGTAGAGAAGTACTGCAGTAGAATAGGACTAAACATGCACTAATTGGCACCATATCTAATGCCAGGTGTGGGCCAGAGGGGTATAAACACAGCAATGCCCAGAAAGCCTTCTAGATATATATTTTAAATATTCTTGATTTTGGAAGAAACAATGAATGAGTGTCCCAATATTTTTGTCCATATGGTCATCTCTTCCTAATCAGGATTTGCATGCAGTCCAGTTTGAGCTAAACATACATTTTAATGAGATTTCTCTGTGTTTGGAAGTTTGAGTCGTCACAGTCAGACTGTTGTCACATTAGCCTGACCTGCGCCAGGCGGTTTGATCTTAGGGTCGCCCTGAAAAATCAGCTTCCACCTCTGTGTGTCTGCGTTCCCCATTGGGACACGTATGTAGAGCCCTGCACTGATTTAATCAGCTTGTGCTTACACGACGAGCTGTGATTGGTTACCGTACGTGCCGCTTCACACGGCAGCAAATCGGAGCGCCCGGCTCAGCCTGTGACCTAGTTAAGAGCGAGAGAGAATAAAACACACTGAGGCTGACCGTGGAGGTAGTTACTCAAGTGTGGGTACCACATCACAGTGCCCAACACCATCAGCCTGGTTTAGGGCATAACACATGACTATATAATGAGTTTTAACGAGTCCATCCCTGCATGTGTGAGCTGGGGAGATGAGATGAAATCACTGGGTAGTGGCATCCATAGTGTAATAAGGTGCTGATGTTATTGTAGTTGGTGTTTTAAACACCTCCCCCTCTTGTTTTATGGGTTCAGGAAGCTTGGTAGCTGTGTATACGTGACACAAGCAAAATATCATGTTGTAATCATTTATACTGCTTATTTACTTTGTGATGTAACCTGATACAGGACAAAGCACATCAGTGGACACTTGATGTCTCCATTGTTAGAGACAGAGGAGTCTAATGTTGACCAAAATGGACCTGGAGCATCTGAGATTATTTGATGTTCCTCAGCATCACAAAGTTTTGTAATTGATGAAGATGCGCAGTCCTAAAGGGACGTCTCCATGTCTAAACTGTGTGGTCAGGACTGTTGTTATTTGGGTGGTGGAGTGTTATTCCAGTTTGATCAGTAATAGTCCTCCTCTGGTCCTTCATTGTCACAAGATACTTCCCACAGGACACTGTTGGCAGGTTGGTGTCTGATCCAGTTGTGCGCACACTAACACACCACCACCACGTCAGTGTCACTGCAGTGCTGAGAATATTCCACCACCCAAATAATATCTGCTCTGTGGGAGTCTTGACCACTGAAGAACAGAGTAATAATGTCTACAGACAAACAGATGGACTACAGTCTGTAAAAAAAACTCACTCATGTATGAGTGTAGATACAATAAGGTGGTTTTAATGTTATGGCTGATTGGTGTAGACATGTTTAGTGACATTGATTGTCATTAATAGGCAGAGTAAGGTTAGGTGATAGTGTAATGAGCTCTACTATGACTGAACTAAAGTGGTCACGCAGTTAGTCCATTAAAATAATTGCAGATTAAAATTTATGGTCACTTAGCAATTTACATGATCATAAAGCATGTTATTAATTTAGCTTACAGTAAAACAGAACTCCATAGACATGCATTGCTTACTCGGTAGAGTGTTTATATATTATACAGTGATGTTTTAAAGGCTTTTTAAAAATGCAACAACAAAACTTTCATCAATTTGCGTAAACTACATCCAGTTCTGAAATAAGATTACATGTGGTTTAGGATACAGTGTGACATTAAGTGTTAAATATATTAGTAATTATGTTTTAATTATACAGAGTGTCCTGTTTGCGTCAGGAATTATTATAGTGCAGGTAGATGGGCATTAATGTCTGATGACTAATATCTGCGGCTGTAGGAGTGGAGGCCGGCGCCCATCTGGTGTGAGTGTGTATAATGTATCAGTGCACAGTACAGGAGGAAGTGTTGATGATGTGAGTGTGTATAATGTATCGGTGCACAGTACAGGAGGAAGTGTTGATGATGTGAGTGTGTATAATGTATCAGTGCACAGTACAGGAGGAAGTGTTGATGGTGTGAGTGTGTATAATGTGTCAGTGCACAGTACAGGAGGAAGTGTTGATGATCTTAAACGTACTGAATAACAAACTCAGTTTGGAAACAACGTGATTATTGGTGGATGACCTTTCACAACAGCAGGTTGGATGTTGTAACATCAGTCTTTTTCTCACAGACTGAAGTTTATCTAATCCGCGTTTCATCAGCAGATCTTCATTAGTAGTAAAGTTATTTGTGGTTGTTTGGGTAAAGTAGTAACAGGACACCCCGTATAATTATAATGAGTGTCAGCCGGGCTCTTAACAGTAGACTGATTCATTAAGAGAATACTGTTACTGCAAATGTGGCGTCAACAGTAGATGCACATTACTAGTGCATCTCCAAAAATTTAAATATGGTGAAAAGTTCATTTTTGTTTATAATTTTAGTAATGTACAGTATATTATATTAATTGCATGTAAAGTGGCATATTTTAACTTTTTTAGTTTTAGTTGTGTTTGAATAGTCATTTACTCAAACTCCAAATGAAATAATAATTATTAATCTAATAATTTGAGATTATATTGCTAATTGTATTCCTCAAACGTACACGCAGCTCCTTTAAAGTCTCTTTCTGTCCCTAAACTGTGAGATGTACTTTAAGATTATAAATTTAACTATAATATATCTAATCTTTCTTGTATGTTTGAGTAATAATTAGCATCTCCTGAAAGGCTATTTTAGACAGTGAGACTGTTTCACTTGTATTTAAAGTTATAAAGACTGGTCAGACAGGGATACTTTGGGTAGGGGGGGGGTGTTCTAAAAGTTCACTTCCTCTTAAACAAAAACAGACGCCTGTAATGGTCCACTTCTTTAAAGTTATGCTCTTTGTGTTCCACTATTTGCTTCTGAAACTGCCGAGACTGGAAAGAGTGACGACACGTCTCACATGACTAATCTGGGTGCTTTAACCGCACTCCCATTAGGGCCCTTTGTGTACGCATGTGAATACAGCAGATACAATCTGGGATCCAGTAAGCGCTGAAGAATTCTGAAAACGAGTGACGTTTGCTGAACTTTTGAGAATTTTGGTGGGAAGATGCATATGAATGTTCCCTTTCAGCCGAAAAACCCTCAACTCCTTTGTTTGAAATCAGTGATTGTGCAAAAGTATGGACACAATGTTGCCTCTAAAAAGTGAGGCATGCACAGGTTTAGCGCCCCTGCTGGATGGCTGCTGTATTTTTTTTTTATAGCTCCGCCCATTTTTTTTCATCTAAACCAGGTGTACACAATACGTTGATCGCGATCTACCGGTCGATCTCAAAGGTAGTGTGGGGAGATCACATGGCATTTAAAAAAATAGACATCCATCCTCGCTATAAAACATCTCACTTGATTGACATACAGGGAGTCTGGTCGAGCACTAGGACCCAGCGGGATTCCAAGCCGCTCAATCAGAATCCTGTTTCACTTTAGACCGCCCACAAGCTCATTCGATTGGCTTTGCCTTTTCTTGCTAACGTGTGATTGGCCGTCTCCGCTGTGGCTCCATTAAAACAGCATCTGGACTTGTAAACAGTGTTTTCACCAGCAGTCCGTGTTCACCTGTCACTGTAAATTCTTAACATGTATGTTTGTTCTGCCTGTGTTTTGTCAGCTAGACATATTTTAATATCAGAGGTTTTATATAAAAACTTTAACATTAGAGTCTGTGTGCGTGCGGCTACCAGTCTGTGATAAACCATCATTTACATCCATGTGTAAATATTATCAAAATAATCCAGAATCTCTGCTTAAGTCCTGCAGAACTCTAGCTAGCTTGCGAGTTGCCCAGTTAGTCTCCAATTTAATTCTTTTGAACTGGAGAAAGAGTTTAAAAATGAGTAAAGATGAGAGCCTAAAACTGACCATTTCCATACAGAGTGGGAGGAGCTTTTTTTTACTGTCATTTTTAAGTGTGTTTGTCTTGACTGCATTATTCAGCATCAGCCTTTTCACAGTAAAGTTCTCTAAGTTCATTAAGTCCAAGTATCCACTGTGACTGATGATCATTTGGAGGTTTGCTTGAGGCTGACTATCAGCAACTACTGTCCAGACTCTGCATCCCTGACTGATTCCATTCGGTTCTTAATTTTCATAAATGATTATAAAACTATCTAAACTCCCAAAATAAGTCTTGTAGTTAGTCAGGAATGAATGTCTGTAGTTTAATAAGCTGGTTTGACATCATTAGGTTTAATAACATGAGTTTAATTGATTATATTTGTATATAAGACAATAATAAAGACAGTAATATATGAATATGTATGAAGCTGCATGTGTGTTACATTATTACTAATATTTAATAAAATGATGAAAATGTCTAAAATGAATGATGTAAGTCACATGGATGTTTTGTGTGTTTAATGTGAGTGTCATTGGCTACAGATACTGAAACACTTCACATTTCTTCTGCTAATTGTGAGACAATCCCTAACACTGCAGCAGGGAGCACAAACACAAAGCTAAGCGGCTGTATTCTGGCTTCATCATAACAAGTGTAGTTTAGTAAAGGTTGTGCTTGTAGTTTGTTGTTTTCTTCCATTTCACCACCAAACTGTAACTGTGCTGGTGTATCTGTGTTTTGTTAACTGGTGAAAAGTATAATTCTGAATGTCCAAAAATGTCATTGTTCAGTATAAATTATTTGGCTGCCCAATATTCAGTGCATCCCTACTAATGATAATTCCACTGGACACAAAATGCTTCACAAATTGTATATTAGCTTATAAAATTAATAACAATTAATAGATTTCGAAGTCGATACCTACTTCAGCTGTAGTAGATATTAGTCTCCCTGTATTTAATCAACATTTCATCACTAGGTCTTCATTAATATTAATGCTATTTACGGTCTTTTGGGTAAAGAAGCAAACATGACCTCCTGTATATAAAGGTTTTTCATAGGGTTTGGGTTTAGTTTGGTATTAAAGCCATTGTGGAGTATCACTAACAAGCGTTCTTGACCTTTCTGCTCACTCAGTGTTCCTGTTGATGGGAACAATAATGAGCTGTGTTGTGTAAACAGTGGGGGAACCTAGACATTCATGCATGTCTCTAAAGTCACATTCCCAAGTCCTGTTTTGCTTGCCTCGAGGCAGTAGCAGTGATTGTGACGTAGTATTACGCTCAGTCTGGCCTGATGTGCTCTGCATTTATTTCAAGACTTTTACAGCCAGTAGCTCTTTGCGTGAAACTTGAAAGGCGTTTGGTTTTTAATAGCAGCGTGTTAACAGAGCTGATGAGTTCTTCAGAGGTTTATTAAACAGTCTCCATATTGACTTATGTCTCCTTTGATTTGAGTTCTGAGGATTCTGCTTAAACGCAGATGTCCTTCAGCTTGTCCTTGAGGAAGGAGTTCACGAGCTTCCCTTTCTCAGCCTCAGTACGAATGTTTGGTCATGTTTTAATGATTTATTCAAGTGAAAATAAGTACTCACATCGTCTACAATCAACAAACGATAATATATTAATGTTATGAATACACCTGGGTTGGAATGATCTCGGCCTGGGATGTCAGAGATGCCACGTGGCGTATAAATAAGTTTAAAACACTAGTCAGTTGTAGCAGAGTGTAAAACCGTCCTAAAAGGACATAATGTTACTCGTTCCTTTTGGATCAGCGTTAGGGTTGAGCCGGACACTCATTTCAGACGAGTGTCCGGTACGGATAAAGCATTGTTGACGAGTAACGAGCATGATACGAGTATAACTTGTCAATATCCATGCTTGTGCTGAAGGAAAATCCTCATTTGGTAACTGACTGTCACACAACTTTGCTGGTACTGAACGGTGCTTTTGAGAAGAATACAGTGAACAAGGCTGACATGTAAACAATACATATAGCAACTTCTGATCAATCCATATCAATTTCAAACTTAAAATAATGTACCAATGTAAGCCCCAAGCACTTCCGGTTAAACCACGCCCAATTCTGGTCTAAGCCCCAGTATCTATACAGATAAGGATACAGATCATTTAGATGGTTGAACAGATACAGATAGTGGTGTACTTGCTCATCCCCACTGAAGTTTACAGGTGGTGTAGACTTTTTGTTGCAGAGTGGTTCTACATGTCAATACATCATCAGGTGGTTTCAGCAACTTACAAGGTTCTGTAAAAGCACTCAAAACAACACAGCAATGTACTGAAATTAGAAAATATCATTTGCACTTTTAAATACTTAAGTATTTTTAAAAGTAAGTACTTCAGTACTTTAACTCGAGTAAACTTTTGACTGAGCTACTTTTACTTGTAGTTGAGTAAATTTTGACCACGAGTATCAATACGTTTACTTAAGTACTAGAGTTGAGTACTTTGTCCACCGCTGATGATACGTGAAATGTGGTGGAGGTAGCATCTCAGAAACTGCAAATTTTGTCAGATGTTCTAGAGCTGCTGCACTGAAGGTGTACTGAGAACCTAACGGCGTAATAGTGGCTCCCCAATGACCATTAATGAAGGAACAATGACTCCGACAAGTGGTACAGAGCAATCGACACACCACAGTGGACCAGTTAACCTCTAGAACCTCTGTAGAAGATTAGGCTCTCTTAGCCTCTTATTTTCATTACAATATGAAATTTATGCTATAACATTAAAACCACCTCCTTGTATCTGCACTCATTGTGCATTTAAGCTCTGCTGAGTTCTACAATTACTGATCATCCAGAAACAGATGGACTACAGCCTGTAATAGTAGAATTACAAAGTGGTCAGTGGAGCTAAAACAGACAATGAGTGTATACAGTGAGATGGTTTTATTGTTATGGCTGATTGCTGTAGAAAGTTATTTATACACCTCGGAGTTGGACAAACATGCCTTTGTATGTATAATCAATATAATAATAATATAATAACAGATTAGTTAATGTAACGTTAGAGGATCAGCGTTGGCTAAACCCCATTTCATTAAAGTTCCCCCCCGAGACCCTCTGGATTAAGCCATTCTGTGAGCTCATATGTTCTCTGACTCTCTGAATCAGCCTCTTTATATTTTCTTTGTGTTGTTAAGCTTATTTGAGGTACAAAGTAACATCTTTCATATGTGATCTAATGTAAAAAATCCCCATTTAGAGAGTATTATCATTCTTGATTCTCGATATCTCCGCTTACGGTTGACGTACTAACATCAAAGACGATGGAAGAGTGGATAAGACTTTAAATTAGGCTCTGCAGGACAACGAAAAAAAGAACAAAGGTATGACCCGAGTGTTTAGTGCAGTGAAGGGAAAGAATGTGGCAGCTGTAAGAAAAGCAAGTCTGGACGTATACTTCAGGAGCGAGTGGAAACTATGCCGGACCCCCTCTGCTGTGTGGAGTGGTATGCTCCGTCTTTTCTTTCTTCACCAGCTTTACAATGACTTTTACAACCTCTGTCCACAAATCTCAAGCTGTTATTTAAAGCTGTTTCAGTCGTCTAGACCAGGCGTGCCCAAGCCTGGTTCTGCAGGTCTGCGGGGTTTAGCTCCAACTTTAATATAACACAGAGACTCGGGTATGCTGGATCTGAAATTTCCTATAACTTCTGATCTAATGGCTCAGTTTCCGGACCTTAGTCCGCGTTCACATTACAAGCCTTGTTACTTAATTCAGATTTTTTGCTCAGATCGGTTTTTCACGGTTCACATTCATAAACAGTGATCTGTCTGTAATATGAACGAATCTGAAATGACACGCGTGCACACATTATGTACTTTGCCTCTGCAATAAAAAAGGGCCACATTTATACAGGGTTGCCAGGTTTGGCAATTTATATATATATATAAAACTTCACACAGTAAATCTGCCTGTGTTAAATCATCACTATTAGAGTTAAATTAACACAGAGAGTGTTGCATTTTGACACCTCAGTGTTAATTTAACTCTAATAGTGCTGATTTAACACTGGCAGATTTACTGTGCAGAGATGGTGGGATGCGGGGTTTTTGGGTTTTTGGTCTAAATGGAAAATAAAATGAAAGAGATTAGAAGATTTACTTTTTAAAGCTTCTTTAAATGTCTGTGTTAATTATTTAAAATTAGTTTCAGTTAGTTTTTTGCTGTTTTCTGTCACAAATTGGGGTGGGGGATTTTTTTTTTACCATGGCAACCCTGTATTAAAATGGGTAAAACGGACGTGTTAGTAGCTGATGATGGTGTTGAGCTCAGGAGGACAGTAAACTGCTGGTGGGCTGTACATGATCAGGTGTAGAAGATGAATAAAAGCCAGCCGGCTGTTGTGTTAGCAGCTCTGTGTGTGAACAGAAGTGAAGTCAGAACCGGTTTAACACATTGAAGTCACGTGCTCACAAAACAGACACGTATCCGATCTAGGACCACATATGAAAGCGTCTCAAATCAGATTTGAAAAGATCAGAATGTAATATGTTCACACAGCCCTGAAATGATCAGATCTGATTCACATTAGGGTTAAAAAATCGGATTTGAGTCACTTCAGCCTGTTACGGTGAATGTAGTGAGCCTTACTGTCTAAATGTAACAAAAACGACAAGACAACAAGCGTTGTCCCTTTAACAAAGACATATAAATGGTAATTAAGGAGTATTTCACTAGAAAATGGGTCATTAAATGTTCACTTTATTGGAATGTTCTGGAATCAGGCCTAGAGGTGTGAACACTGAGCTACACACACAGTACTTTGGCAGAAAATGGAAGGAAATCACAGCAATTCTTGTAACTTGATATAATAGAAAACATTATTTTTGGCCGAGGTTCACCACCGCAGTGCTGTTGTTACTTTTCTTCCTGGTGTCAGACTGATAATGTAATCATGAGGTTGTATGTAGTATGTTTGCTGTTGGGATAGTGGTTAGCACTTAGAGGATGGAAAACTCTGTCATGGAAACTGATCCTGGATAGAGACCCGAGAACCTGCTGTGTGCTTCATAATCATTTTATCATAAGCATTTGTTTTCATTTGGTGTGGAGTGGACCAGTGAGGTGAGCAGTTTCGTGTTATTGGGTGAAAACATGGGATGTATTCAAAGCTGTTCAAAAGTCAATCCTGTTTGTGAACCTTTAGAATGTTCTATATTTCTGCTTAAATGTGACCTAGAACATCATCAGATGTTCACACAAGTCCTAAAAGTAGACAAAGAGAACCCAGTTAAAC
>BRDA01010934.1:0-11162 GCA_036984385.1 Crenuchus spilurus | reverse complement strand
GTCTCTCACAAATATGTCATATTGGATCATTGTCCTCAATAAATAAATGAGCAAGTCTAATATTTGTGTCTCATTAGTTTAACTGGGTTCTCTTTGTCTACTTTTAGGACTTGTGTGAACATCTGATTATGTTTTAGGTCATATTTATGCAGAAATATAGAACATTCTAAAGAGTTCACAAACTTTCAAGCACCACGGTACACCATCAAAACAGTATTTTTTTTGTTGTAGAGTCTGAAGTGTAGGTATATTTGTATTTGTAAACACAATAGTAAATAGATTTGAACTTTACTGACTGAAGCTGAAACACAAAATTGTGTTAATATAATATTTTTTTTACAAGTACAAGAGGTCACAGTTACAGATGTGTGGTACTTAGAGATAAACACTAAAGCATTGCTTGCAAACATAAACAAAAGCTGTTTAGTGTTATTGGGATTACACAGACTTGCTGGGCCAAAAACGTGAACCTTGTGCCCGATATTACACAGATATACAGATATACCACATGCAGATATACAACAACAGAGCAGAACAGAACAAAAGAACTCTTCTTCTTCAATATTTTTTGGTACAATGGCACCTACAGGTCTGACTACTAGGTGTGGTATTGACTTGCCCAATTACAAAACGGTATTACATTTTAAAATGTAATAAATGATTATTCATGGTAACCTGTTTTGCTAATCATTTTTGTTCTCTCTCATAGGAATGTTTACCCTCACAGAAGTTGCCTCTCTGAACGATATCCAGCCAACCTATCGAATACTGAAACCATGGTGGGATGTGTTAATGGATTACTTGGGCATTGTCATGCTCATGGTGGCAATATTTGCTGGGACAATGCAGTTAACCAAAGACCAGGTAGTTTGCTTACCCGTTCTGGATTCCTGGCAGGATTCTTCAACAACACAAAGGCCACCAGATACAACATCTGGCATCGGGACAGGAGGAAACCAAGTGACATTAGCTGCTGAACCTACAAGCAAAGACCAACCTGAGAGAGTTGTGCCCTTCCCTCAACCAACTGCAATGGGACAGCCTCAGCCAACAGGCGTGAAAACGAACCTGGACTTTCAGCAGTACGTCTTCGTAAACCAGATGTGCTACCACGTAGCCCTCCCCTGGTATTCAAAGTACTTTCCGTATCTTGCTCTGATTCATACGATTGTTCTCATGGTCAGCAGCAACTTTTGGTTCAAGTATCCAAAGACGAGCTCAAAAATTGAGCACTTTGTTTCCATTTTGGGAAAGTGTTTTGAGTCCCCTTGGACCACTAAAGCATTGTCTGAGACAGCTTGCGAAGACTCGGAAGAAAATAAGCAAAGACTCACCGGAGGTCCTTCATTACCAAAGCATTTCTCCACCAGCAGTGAAGAGGGAAGCCCAAACCAATCCACACCAATGCTTGCAAAGTCCAGTGTTAAGTTCTCTGCAGAGAAGCCTGTAATTGAAGTCCCAAGTATGACGATACTGGATAAGAAAGATGGCGAGCAGGCCAAGGCTCTTTTTGAGAAAGTGAGGAAGTTCCGTGCACACGTTGAGGACAGTGACCTCATCTACAAACTCTATGTTGCACAAACAGTAATAAAAACATTTAAGTTCATTCTGATCCTGTGTTACACCTCAACATTTGTTGCCTCCATTCACTTTTACCATGATTGCATACCAGATATAAAGCATTTGACTGGCTACACCAAATTCAATTGCACTCACAACATGGCTTTCATGTTGAAAAAGCTGCTTATTAGCTACATCGCTCTCATTTGTGTTTATGGCTTGGTATGCATTCACACGCTATTCTGGCTATTCCGCCGACCCCTCAAGGAGTACTCGTTTGAGAAAGTACGAGAAGAGAGCAGCTTTAGTGACATTCCAGATGTAAAGAATGACTTTGCGTTCCTCTTGCACATGGTAGATCAGTACGACCAGTTGTACTCTAAACGCTTCGGTGTCTTTCTCTCTGAGGTCAGTGAGAACAAGCTGCGAGAAATCAGCTTGAATCACGAGTGGACATTTGAGAAGTTACGGCAGCATGTGACGCGAAATTCACAGGACAAGTTAGAGCTCCACCTCTTTATGCTCTCAGGGGTTCCTGATGCAGTGTTTGAACTCACTGACCTGGAGATTTTGAAGCTTGAGCTAATCCCCGAAGCAAGGATAACAGCGAAGATCTCCCAGATGATTGTCCTCCAGGAGTTGCATTTTTATCACTGCCCTGCCAAAGTTGAGCAGACTGCATTTAGTTTCCTCCGAGACCACCTACGGTGCCTTCACGTCAAATTTACAGATGTTGCAGAGATCCCTACTTGGGTTTACTTGTTAAAGAACCTGAGGGAGCTTTACTTAGTAGGAAACCTGAACTCAGAAAATAACAAGATGATTGGTTTGGAGTCCCTCAGGGACCTGAGACATCTGAAGGTTCTACACTTAAAAAGCAACCTTACCAAGATCCCAACGAACATAACGGACTTGGCTCCGCATTTGGTTAAACTTGTGGTACACAATGACGGTACTAAACTGTTTGTCTTGAACAGTTTGAAAAAGATGATGAACCTCTCTGAGCTTGAGTTGCATAATTGCGAACTGGAAAGGATACCGCATGCCATTTTTAGCTTGACCAATCTACAGGAGTTGGACCTGAAGTCCAACAACATTCGCACCATTGAGGAGGTCATCAGCTTTCAGCACCTCAAGAGGCTTACATGTCTCAAACTGTGGCACAATAAGATCATCACAATTCCACTGTCCATCAGCCATGTCAAGAACCTGGAGTCTCTTTATCTTTCACACAACAAACTAGAGTCTTTGCCTGTTCCTTTGTTCAATCTACTCAAGCTTAGATATTTGGACCTCAGTCACAACTCTATCGTGGTGATTCCGCTTGAGATCGGATTCCTCCAGAACCTGCAGCATTTTGCCATCACGGGAAACAAAGTGGAGGTGGTGCCCAAGCAGCTGTTCAAGTGCACAAAGCTACGCACCCTGTGTCTCGGGCACAACTGTATCTCCTCCCTTCCGGAGAAAATTGGCCACTTGGTGCAACTGGCACATCTGGAATTGAAGGGAAACTGTCTGGACCGCCTTCCGGCCCAGCTTGGCCAGTGCCGGCTCCTGCGCCGAAACTGTCTCTTTGTAGAGGACCACTTGTTCGATTCCCTGCCCATAGAGGTCAAAGAGACTATAAATCAGGAAAGCAGTGCTACCTTTGCTAACGGAATGTAAGATTGAACCGAAGAAAAAATTCACTGGACCTTCGCCACCGTCTAGTCCTCAACATGTTGTTGCTCACGTGGACTGAGACACAATGGTATAGGCATGTCAACTGCCGAGAAAGCTTTGGCTGAATTTACTGTCTGCAAACTGAACAAGAAGTCTAAGAAGATATACTTGCTAGGCTGTCTTTGCTTATTAATTGGGCAAAGTGTGGAAGATGCCAGGGAACTCTTAATGGTTTTGGAGTCATTGATTGCAATATTTTCATTTACTGTTGTTTTTGTTGTTGCTTTATGTTTTTAGTTATATTTGAGTACTTCCTTATACAATGCTAACATTTTTATCTCAGCACAGACTTGCTAATCCCTTCTGTGAGTTGTCATTTGCGTTGTGTTCACATTTTGTATTTTAGCTAGCTGGTATTCGCACACTACAACCCACATTTTGTGGTGCAGTTACCGATTGTATTGATTCATTAATTCACAATCTGGAGGAGCGATTTCCAAGTTATGGTTGTTAACCTGATTTACAAATGACTTGTATATGACTTCATGTTTGTTTTAAGCTAATTGATGCTTTCCAAACAACATTTTATTGTCCTGGTATTTATTCTTCTACTGCCATAATATGTAAGCCAGTACATCTGTATGAGATATGAAATTCTGCATTAAACAGTTGCTCTTCATTAACACTGTACTGGTTCCTTGAAATGTACAAGTAAAAAAGTGCTTTATCAGTTCTTTACTTTTTTTTTTTTAAACATTTTCATTCTTAACTTTGTTTCAAACACTCTGATGTAGTCTGTCATGACTTGACTTTTTATTTTACAAATGACACCCAGCTAAAATAATTTTTCCCCAAAGTGTTACAGAGGTTCTTGTTCAGCACAAACTCAGCAACAACAGAGTCAGAACAGTAAGAGTGTCAAATCTATATTCTGATTAAATCTGCTCTAAACTTTGACTTTACAAAAACCAGATGTGCTGATAAGTTGTGAAAACACTCTAAACATTTCTAGTCAAGACTTTTGAGCTTAGAACTGAATAAACAGAGGTGTTTACTACACACTGCTCATTACAGTGTTTAGACATTGTATGTGGTTTATTTCTAAAGCTTAACTAATGTGAGGCGACACTCTGTTTTCCTCAGCCACTAACCCTACATCGAATATTCAGGAGATCGGTGTGAAACAATCAGGTGAGAGGTGTTTGTTCATCAACATTCCACAGATTCCAGGCCTCTGGAACCCACCAATGGAATGTCTGGAATTACCGTGTCATCATCATATGAATGACAGAGTGCATCTTTTGGCGGGAAAAAATGTGCAGCTTTCTGAGTCGGTCTCACAGACGTGTCTCTGCTTATTTAAGATCCTCTCACAAGAATCTAAAAATATATTTTGATTCAAGATGTATATATATTTGAAAGTAGACCCTTTAAGGTTTCTGGGTGTTTAGTTTTGTTTCTATGATAAAACCTGGCAGACTTGTATAAGTGTTTATGCTGAATTTCATTGACATGCCACTGGCGGGAGAACAGACTACAGAGGGTTAAGTTACCAGGGGCTTACTGAATACACTCACTGTATTATCTGAGTGTATAATATGTACGTGGGTGACGTGGTTAGCATCCCTACCTTTAAGCATTGAGGTCTTGGGTTTGAGTCCCATTCTGTTTGGAGTTTCCATCTGTACTGGGGTTTCATCTGTGGTGTCTGGTTTCCTTCCACAGCACAAAAACATAGTGGTAATGTGAAATGGGTCCTGTTCTGGTCTGTGTGCCCAACAATGGATCGGCACCCTGTCCTTGATTTTGCTAAGATAGTGTAATACCCTGCCCTGCAGCTGGTGAAGCGGTAGGGGACTCACTGTGACCCTGACCAGGGTAATAATGGATGGACTCAAATGTATTCATGTATGCTAAAGTCCATTTAAAACACATTTTGGTCATTGTTGTCCAATTTCAAATACATTAAATATATACATACATTTACAATATGGGTCTAGTCCCTGTAGTGAAGTACTGCCAACAGAACAGGACTAAAGATGAACCTACTGGTAACATGTCTAATGCCAGGGGAGGACTAGAGGGGTATAAATCCCCCAGCATTGAGCATTGACCATCCTGTACTTTTGGGTTGGTGATCTATCATCCTGACCTCACTGACCCTTCTGAATGTAATCAAATCCTCACAGTAAAGCTCCAAAGTCTAGTCGAAAGCCTTCCTCAACAGTAGAGGGTTACTTCAACCTTTTTTAATACTCTTGATTTTTGGAAGAAACCAATAAATTATTACGCAAGTGTCCCAATACTTTTGTCCAAATACTGTATTTCCCATAGAGAGATCATTTCCCCTATTTAACTTCCAGCGCCTTAATGTATAAATAAGCAATGCAGGCGTACATCAGTGCTGATGATAAAAGTCAGGCACAGAAGCTCCTTCAGGAGTAGAACATCAAACTGAGGCTCAGCTACTGAGCTGTAAAAATCTAACTGACCCTAATTTGCATGCTGTTATTCATTTAGCTCCTCTCTGTGCAGTATAAAGTCCAGTTTGTTTTCATGGCATGGCTCTGTGCTTCTGGGGACATGAAAAGAAGAAGACTGGATTGAAATATCATCTTTCCTTACAAAACGTACCAATCAGTGCCCAGAAATACTCTGTACCAGTGGTACCACTCCTATGATGGTGGCACCATTGTATTTTTGTAAGGGTAGAGTTTCCCACAATGAATTTATCACATTAATCAGTCAGTAACATCAAGTCTATATACAATAATAATAATAATAATAATAATAATAATAATAATAATAATAATAATAATAATGATGATGATGATGATGATAATGATGATGATAATAATATAAAGCAGCTATTAATAAAAAAAATGTTTACTTAGATGTAATTTTTTTAAAACTGTTTTCATGTCTTGGTCTAATAAAATGTTACATTCTTGTTAAATATGTACACTTTTTATTAATCACATCAAACACTGGTTGGACTATGAATAGAAATGCTTGTGACACTCAACATGGCGTCTTCAACAGAGGAAGTCCCGCCCTTTAAGTCAATCAGCTTGCTAGTTACATCACATGTGGGATTCTCTTTTTGTGGCAGCCAAAATAACTCCAATAAAACATTATTTATGTGACTGAACCAAACACTTTTTTTTCATAAAAAATCTGTGAAAATCAGTGATTGGTGAAGAATATATCAGAATATTATGACCACCTCAGCCTTGGCAGGTCCAGACGTAACAGTGTTCGCTGCTCTTCGTTGCTCAGGTGTACAGAGGTTAACCGGACCGCTGTGATGTGTACACTGCTCTGTACCATTCAGTCACCGTTCCTCCTGTGGGACACCACTGTAATGCCGCTGGGAGGCCCTCGATGTACAAGAAGTCCATTCTCAGTACAGCTTCACTAGGGCGGTTCTACGTAGAACATTCCACAAAGTCTGTGTTTTCTGAGACTTTACCACCACATGTTCCACACCAGGGGTGGTCATAATATTCTGATATGACTGTGTATTACACAACACAAAGCAGAGCGCTGATAAAAGTGTTCAGATGAGGGCGGCTGTGGCCTAAAGAGAGGACAGAGCTCAGCACCTAAAGCTCGCAGGGACAATCTGAGTAAGACACCTAAACCATCTGCTCCCCAGGCACTGCAACAGCTCCCACTGCTCCGGGAGTGTGTGTGTGTGTGTGTTAAATACAGTGGTGGACAAAGTACACCAATTATGTACTTGAGTAAAAGTACAGTTACCTTGCATTGAATTTTACTGAAGTAAAAGTAAAAGTATTCACCTCAAACGGAACATGACTTTTAGTTCACAAATAAGGAACGATTCCGTATTTTACGGGACGGGTGGCAACCCTACACGGTACACTTTGACCTTTCTGTATTTTATTAAGCGTTGATTTAAAAATAAAAAAGGAACGAGATGTTTCTGTAAATGTAACGATCACTAAGTTCTTCTTCGTTGGTGAGTCTTAAATGAGCTCAGTATGAGAGTGAACTGACTGAGTCAGCAGCTGGTGTTAACTAAGTCAAATATACTCATGTTAACGTGTGAATAAAGGTCATTCACATCAAAAGCCCCGCCCACTTACACACACTGCAGATCTTTAGTTTGTATATTCCCAAACCCATCATAACTCAGGCTGTCAATCAATCAATCTATCTATCTATCTATCTATCTATCTATCTATCTATCTATCTATCTGTCTGTCTGATATTAATCTTATTCATTGGATTTTGTAAGGTCAGCTGTTATACTGTATTTAGCTTTAGTGAACTACAGCCTCCTGTAAAGTGATGCGTTGTCGCCCTCTGACGGTGAAACAGCCTCATTACATCAAATATTCCTCTCTGTTTTGCCCAATTAACAAAAAAGAGACTTTGGGAGATTTGTAATTCAGGATGTGATCATAATTCTCCCACACAACTGTCATGTTCTATAATAATAATAATAATAATAATAATAATAATAATAATAATAACAGTAATAATAATAATAATAATAATAACAGTAATAATAATAATAATAATAATAATAATAATAATAATAATAATAATAATTAATTAATACATGTTTGTTTACTTATTCACTGATCACTCTTCAGAATGCTCTACATAGAAAACTAAACAGGGCAACAGTGAACCAGACCAGAGCAGATTTTATTTAAGCTTGCAATTCATAAACATGACATCCTCCACCAGAATGTTTCTTTATATATTGTTCTGTTGTTTTGACATTTAAAACATTGAAACAAAGACACGAAGGAAATCACTGATAAATAAATAAATATATAAATAAAATGATGAGTTGTCTTCTTTTATTAACACATATTTGTTAAATAAGTTTAAATCCTTTTTAAGGGTAAAACAGAAATAACAGGGCTTTATTTTAGACACAGTCAGGTCTACTGGCTTAGTTTAGCCACGCCCAAGTCAAGCCTGTCCAATGGGAAAAGAGCAGTCAGACCAATCAGGACGTTTCAGGTGATTTAAGTCAGGTGTGAGAGAACAACCCTACAACGCTGGCAGGAAGAGTTGCCAGATTGGCGTTTTTAACACCTTAGCATTTTCTTTCTTTTGTCCCATTTTTTTTTCTTTTGCTAATCTCGGTCCAAAAGCACTGAGGATATAACTGTGGGTGTATATCTGGTGCTTTAAATAAACAGTGGACTGATGAGAAAGTGGCCAGAGCTCCACATCCAATATCTTAACTGATGATTGACTGGATCTGATTGTATAAAGATGTAAACTACACTGTACATTTATAAACTGACCTCTTCAAACGACACTTTAGAGTTTGGGATAGTTTCAGTTTAAAGGCAAACACAGATAAGCCATTCTTTCCGACCTGGCAACCCAGGGCTGGAGTACCTGACTGACATTAAGCTCTAAATGGCTCAGTGATAGAAGGTCTAGCAGACACCTCAGCTGGTCTTTCTTCTCTGTTTGGGTAAGTTTATTCTTTGTTTTGCTGGTTGCTGTATTGTTTTGACCAGTCCTGCATTAGCAGCAATCAGACACTTTCTTCTTAAACTGAGATATTTGATAAGATACCACTGCTCTACATTTCTTATAAGGACTGTTGTGCTGTTTTGTTGGGGAAGCATCTCCGTTCACTCCTGTGTTCACTTAAATGATCCACCATGTTTAATAGTGAGAAAGTACTTTTATTTTTATTTTTTTACTTGATCACTTCTCACAACTACTTTCTGCACATTTCTGCTACTTTCTTAGTAAAAAATGTTTATACATGCAGTATTATTAGTAATAATAATTTTTATTTATTTATTACATTTATTTATTATTGTAGTATTATTATTCACTTTATTTATTGTTTATTTACTTTTTCAATGTATTATCTATTTATTATTTATACATTTTTATTAATTAATTTTATTTATTATTACTATTTATTTATTATTTAATTTTTCAATTTATCTATTTATTATTAATTTTTATTTATTTATTTATTTTTGTTATTTCTTATTTAGTAAATCAATTAAACGTTCTCCAAAATCTTGTATATAAATCAGTCTACATTCTCTAAACAGCCACCCCCCACGCATCACCTGTAAACCCCTCCTTCTTTCACTGTGTGCCCCCCAACCCCTGCCCTGTTTACTATGTGGTCCACCACCCTCACCCTTCTCTTGTTAAACGTGTAGAAGCTAATTCTCTTCAGTATTTTTGGTGGTTTTATAAAGTACATTGAAGTCACTTTAGTCAAATTGTTGAACTAAAAGACTAAAGATACTTCCTGGAGCAGCCAAACTGTCCAGCTTGACTTGACACTGAGGTATATTTACACGTGTGTGGATGTTTTTCTGATGATCATCAAACATTATACTTGTTGTGATTTTAAAAAAAAAAAGAGCTTAAAGGAAACTTTCTCTTCGGTCTCAAAGTTGCCACCAAACTTAACGAAAACCACATGTTATATTGTGGGATGTTTAAAGGATGCACAACGTCTTGTTGGTTGGAGATTTTGGGACATTATTATCTTAAAGATGCTTGTAGAAGTGTTTTTGATGGGACTCTTTTTACTCTTTTTATTATTGAGACGTTCTCTTCAGCATCTTACAGAACAACATGCAAGTTAAACATCTGTTGTCTTTGTTTAGGCTACGATGACGTCTGGAGATTCAAGAAGACAGTTCTCTGAATATGTTCCCAGATCATTAGAAGAGTCCTGTGGCGGTTCTCAAAAGTATGTCCTGTTCAACTTGATCAAACCAGGATTTCTCCACTTTTAACGTCAGCCAAAAATTTAGGCTTCGGATGGTCTCCTACCGCTCAGGCTTGTATTTTTTGATGGAGATGCACTAATTGGATAGGCCACTCGCACTGCTGTGGATATTGGTCAGCAGACGTTAACACCCATCTACACTCACTGTAATCATGCATGTCGAGCTTTTTCTCTGAATAGTGAGACTCGTGGTCCTTTTAAAGGCAGACGAGTTCTGTTCTGAATGTTTAACATGTTTTAACTCTCAGTTCTGTAGATCGGTTGCTGTCGGCACCTGAGGATGCAGGTAAAACCCATTTCTCTCCTCCTTTCCGTTGGCCGAGTTCCTCGTTTGATGTTCATTGCGTCTTTTGTTGCTTTCTTTCCTTTAGACAACTGCTGCAGTTGGCTAGAGTTTAGACTGTTCCCCTCTATGTCTTCAGAGTCCTTTGAGACGGATAGCTCTATTGGGTGAGCTGGTCTTGTTGTAATGGTGTGTAGATCAGGGAGTGCCTAATTCTGGTCTTGGAGCTCTACCCTTCTTGAGAGATCAGAGGTCATGGGTGCTCCTGAAGGTCTTTGTTACCTGGAACAGGTTAAGGACCTAAACTGTGGAGGGTGGTGGAGCTTCAGGACCAGGATTGGGAACCTTTTAGTTTAACCCTTTAACATCCTCGCCATGGAAGAAGAATTAGATTTTTTTGGGGGGTGGAGGACTTTTTTTAAATGTACACTTTAAACCTACAGTGAGGTGGCACTTCTATGGTAAAAATCAGAACAAACTGTGCAATAACATTATTAATTTTGTTGACTTTTTAAACACCACACTCATCCGTGTGGTGGTGCAATAGTACTAATGTTTTTCCAGCATCTCATCCAGTTTATTCCTTGTGGTTTGGCTACAAAGTTGCTGGTTTGCATTCAGACAAGAAAATGTTGCATTTCTGACCTCTGTTGATGTTTTTTAGCCTAACGTACCTCTACCAATTGGTAGAGATGGCGCAATCACATTGTGTTAGATGTTTGTTCACATTGTGTTTTAGATGGTTGGTTCTTTCAAAAAGCATTTTTAAAAAATGTTGTCGAGATGAAAGGATAAGTTTCTGTCTGTATAGTGGTGATACTGACACTAGGGGGAGCTCTAACATTGTTCTACAGCAGCTACACTGATAAGACTGTCTGTAGAGTGGTGATACTG
>BRDA01010930.1:0-24760 GCA_036984385.1 Crenuchus spilurus | reverse complement strand
TTTTTTTTTTTTTTTTTTTTTTTCATTACATTTAAAATGGGCCAAAATAGATTTGGACAAAAAACAAAGCATTCTATTTAGAAAAAAAAAAAAAAAGTTTTTGTTTATATACCACTATTGTTTCAAGCCAAATCTAGTTTTTGGTACTATAGAACCCTTTTTGCTAAGAGTATAGAGTGCTTAAAACTTACAGTATATGTTCATTTAAGGATACATTTTTCAAAATGAAATGTCAGGATTTAAAGTATCAGTATAGCAATATTGATCCAACCATCCCTACTTTCACTGTCTGTATATATTACATAATGTCAGCAACTTTTCCTAGCTCAGCATTATGTGAAATATGAGGGTGTGTCAAAACATATCCACATCTGGCTGTAAAATTTTTTTAATCAGTTTTCAGCAAAGACAAACATTATATTTTTACCATAATCTCCCTGTTTTTTCAATTAACATTGTCCATCTATCAACAAGCTTTTGTATTTCCTCATCAAAACATGTTTTTGGGTGAACTGTGAGCCACAAATGCACAGCTGTCTCCCTCTCCATTAGATGTGAATCTCCATCTTTTTATGGCTTATTTCATGATACCAAATAAGTGATAGTCTGGTTAGCAAGATCACAATTATAGACAAGATGCTTTAACCATGTTATGTTTTAAAACCAAGTTTTTGGAGAATCAGGCTGTCCAGCAGTGTTCAGATGTGCATTGCCATACAATAACACAACACCATTGGATAGCAGTAGAAGGCTTCAGGTCTTCAGTGAGCATTTCACTGTAACAAGCACTGTTGATACCTGAACTGTGCAAATCATAAGTGAGACAGTAATTTGTTTTGCACTGCAGTCATAAATAAACTATAACATGTTCAACCCTTCACAGCAGTTACTATGGAGTCAGTAACCTGCTGTAGTACAGAAAGTGTTGATAAGACATTGTAGCCAATAGAAGTTTTAATATCACTAAAGTGCAGATAATTTTTGCCTCACCCTCATTAATAGATAAGAGAAAAGAAGAGTGCCAGGGTACACACTGAAAAGGGATTGCATTGATTACTCTGGAGAGATTGGATTTAATTGAATATCTTGTGACTGCAAATACAACACAGTGGGAATATATGCAATGCTAAGTAATTATTTGACCCATAGAATACATTTCTTAACAATTTATTGTGACATTAAGAACATGACATAATATATAAATGCAAGCTACTGGAGTTACTGCAATGTAGTGGTAACAATATTTCATACATTCTCTAAAAACATTACAGGCTTCAGAAATAGACCTTAGGCAGTGAAACAGACTATATAAAACTGAAATATACAAGATAATGAATATAAATTTATTGAAACAAATAAATAAATGAATTTTAAAATATTGTATATGGTTATATTCAGTATATTTGTAATACACATATGTATACAGTGGTGCTTGTATGTTTATGAATACTTTAGAATTTAAAGATAAGAATAAAAAAGATACAGAGGAACAAATCAAACAAATAAGACAATATTAGACTTGATCACCTATTTATTGAGGAAAATTATCCAATATTACATGTCTGTGAGTTGCAAAAATATGTAAACAAATTTACCCATAACTAAAAATGTGTGCTTGGTGTCATTGTCTAACTTTATGACCAATATTCTGTTGAAATTTGGCTCATATGTTCTATTTCATTTAGAATTTGGTGGTATAATTCTAAATTCATTGTTCCATCAATTATAAGCTGTTCTGACCCAGATACAGCAAAACATGACCAAAGCATGATACTACATTTACATTACATTTGAGGCATTTAGCAGACGCTTTTAATTCCAAAGCTACTTACAATTAGGGGTTAGGTGCCTTGCTCAAGGGCACTTCAGTCGTGACCTGCACGGGGATTGAACTGGCGACCTTCAGGTCACCAGATCAGATCCTTAACCACTAGGCCATGGCTGTTCATACTACCACCCTCATGTTTTGCAGATGGAATGAGGCTTTTATGTTGGAGTGCAATGTTTCCTTTTTTCAAACAAAACACTCATTTAAACCAAAGATATGTATTTTGGTCTCATATATCCACAAAACAATGTCTTATTCTGGCTTGTCCATTTCAACATTAACTTTAGCCTATGTGAGAGACGGCTTTAGTTGTTTAGAAGTTACTTTGGGTTTTTTGGTGACCTTGTGGACTATTACACGGCTTACTCTTTTAATCTTTGTTAGTTGACTACTCATTGGGAGGGTAATTGAATTTCTTGAATTTCTTCCATTTGTACGCACTCTGTCTGACTGTGGATTGGTGGAGTTCAAACTCTTTACAGATGGTTTTGTAACCTTTTCCAGTTTGATGAGCATTAACAACTCTTCTTCTGAGGTATTTAGAAATATCCTATGTTCATGTCATGATACATTTCCACAAACATATTGTGAAGATCAGACTTTGCTATATCCCTGTTCTTTCAATACAACAGGGCACCCACTTACACCTGGTTGTTATCTCATTGATTGAAAACACCTGATTCAAAATTTGCCTTCAAAATATCTGCTAATCCAAAGTACTTTTACAAATACGTATATAAATACATATTTATTTTACTCAAATATATGTAATATTGTATCATTTTCCTCAATAAAGCAGATGTTTTTGTTTCATTTGTTTGATTTGGTTCTCTATCTACTTTTAGGACTTGTGAAAATTGGATGAAGTTTAAGGTCTTTTTTTGGAAAAATATAGAACGTTCTAAAAAGTTTACAAACTTTAGATGCACTGCATATATTATTGGTTGTCTATGAGGTAAAATATGTGTATAACTCAGAAATAAAACAACTTACTCTAGATCAGTTTAATGTATTATGTTAACATTACATTACACCTAGATGTAAACTCTAACACTAATGAAAACTGTGCATACATTAAAGATCAGAGATTACATATAGGATGGCCATTGCTAACTTATTTTTCTCCTCTGTGAATTCTGTTTTAGTAATGACAGTGAAATAGGATTAATTTATTAAATGACCACATCACCTGAGTGAGAATGTTGCATTCAAGTTTGCAACACTGAAAGTATGAAGATTAGGCAACAATGATTAACAGATTGAATACCATGAAACCATTGCATCATATCTTAAGTCACTTCACACAGCATCTTCAGCAATTTTGGAATCACCACCTGCTCGTAATGATGCAGCTGCTGCACTGCAAGTCTCTTTGTCTGCAATATCCATAGTAGTTTCATTTTCCTTTCCTTTCAACTTGGCACTTTTAGCTTCTTCCTCCGCTTCCTTATCCAGCAGCTTGTAATTGATTCCCATGCCAACAAAGAGGAACAAGCTTCCAACCAACAGGATTATTCCACAGCCCATATAAGTATATTTGTAGTCATTGTAGATGTCATTAAACTTTCCTGTGAATGAAAAATAATAAGATACTACTATAAAATGCAACTTACAAATTTTGACTTTTAATATTAATATCAGGAAAAAAGGAAACAGGGCTGGCAGTATTTACTTATTGAAACAAATACACATTAGAAACATCAGAGACTGCTCTCTCAGACTTACCCAGCAAGGGAGGGCCAAGCAACACTGGCCCACACTCCACAATGGTCACAAGCCCTACAGCACTGGAGAACCGCACTGCTCCCACCAGATCCATCAGAGTCTCAAACAACACAGAACTCAGCCATCCAAATGCAAAGCCAAAGAAGATTGCATAGATCACAAACCCTAAATAGTCTTCTGACAGAGGTGCAAGTAGATGGCACACACCATTAAGTAGAATAGAAGCTGCAAAGAAATACTGCACTCTGGGCCGCACCCATTTGGTGTTGGCCACTATTCCCATGGAGGGACGTGCCACCATGTCAACAATAGCCAAAACTGAGAGCAAAAAAGCAGCTTTCTCCTTTGGAATATGTTTACTCTTAGCATAATTGCTGAGGAATACTAGTGGGGAGAAAAGGCCAAAGAACATGACAATATTTCCCAGGAGGTACAGGAGGAAGCCACGATGTTTGAAGAGGGACAGGTCAATGAAACTGTTGATCATCTCCATCCCTGTCTTCTTCTCACCTGAAGCAACAGGTTCCTTCACTGTAGGTTTGGGCTTCAGCCCAATTGGCCTCATGAGAGATCCAGCTACACAGCAGTTCAGCAAAAGGCCACCCAGGATAAGGAAGCTGCCTCTCCATCCAAACTTGTCATAAAACCAGCTGTTTAGGGGGGCTAGAGTGGATAGAAACACTGGGCTGCCAGCCATGGCAATTCCATTAGCAATAGGCCTCCTCTTGAAGAAGTATTTACCAATCATAGTAAGGGCTGGGTTGAGATTAAACGCAAGGCCGAGACCTGTAATTTAAAATACAATAACAGAAGGCATAATGTGTATAATGTATATGTATATGTAAATTTGAACCAGCCTACAAAACAAATGAGGATAACTGTTCTATTAAAGTGAACAAGTAAAAAATATTGAAATAAAACCCACCTCCTATCACACCTATACAGAAATACAAGGCCTCTACTGTGTTGCAAAAAGAGGCAGCAATTAGTCCACATCCTGAAAGGCAGCCCCCTGCTATCATTATTGGGCGACTGCCATACTTATTCACCAGGATACTGCTGATTGGACCTGTGAAAAACAAAGACAGCAAAGAAGACAGACCTGTTACAGTATATAGTTATTTACATTACAAAGTAGATAAGAATTCTTCAAATTCATATTTAATATAAGAACTCATACATTTTTAACTTGAATGCTTTGAATTTTCCTTCTTCATTCATCCTTATTTATATAATGTTAGGATTTAATGAAATTATATATTTTTTTCCTGCAGATGTAAGAATGAACTGAAAACTTAAAAAATCTCCTATTGTAATGAATCATTTAGACATTAGAGGGCACTGTTGCTTTGAGGTTTTCACATGTTACAGCAGAGGAACTTGATACTGCTTTTTCCTGCAGCTATCATTAACCTGCACCTTTACTGTTTCTTACTATCACTGACAGCTTCAGGGAGAAACCTCACTGGGTGTATTGTTGAATAAGGCCTTACACTTTGTTGTATCCCCTTTCAAATACAATTACTATGTAGTATATCTTCAAAATTATAGATTATAATAGACTTCATAATATTTTGGCAAATATGAGATTATTAATAAATGGTTCTTGCCAGTAAAGCAATAGATGTGTTATACTGTGTTGACATGAGATGGCTTTCATAGATTTGTGAGCTGAAACAACACTTGTATTGTAGTCTGTCTATGTTGTTGAGGCAGCGTGCAACTTTCTTGTCCAGTGTTGTCACAAAACCAGAATTGTTTGACAAAATTCAAGATACAAGCATGACAAATTGGAACAGCCATTACTGTTAATACTAGGTGAGTTAACTCCAATAAGTAGGTATAGAAACCTAGGCCACATCCGGTAGTGCCCCAAATGCCACATGATGGCCCAATTCTTTTGTGTTTGAATTTGATTATCAGAACCAAGATATTTTTGTTCACTCACACTAATTATAACTTTTTTATATACATAAACAGTGCCAGTTAGTATTAATAATACAAATAATAATATACTAAATATGCATCCATCCAACTGCAACCCTGATATGTATTAAGTGGGTGTGATACACCCATCCATCCATCCATCCATTATCACACCTGCTTTTAATACTTATCAGGGTCGCAGTTTAAATATACATATTATTACAAAATATTAATAATAGTAGACTAATGATTTTAGCAATTGTTATAATTCTGTGAACAATGTGATTAATTCTTATTCCAGTAAATTTCTTATTACAAAACAGTATTTAAAATATAACTGCCTGTTAGGACTGTGAGAGGGCAGGATCTCAGACAAGTTTATACCTCCTCTGTCAGAACCACTCAAACACTAGTTTAATAACCAGTCCTAGTTTACAATTTGACACATTTGGACCTATCCTGGGCCATCATTCAACATTCAACAGCTATCAGGGTAACATGTCATTAAAATAATGCTTTATTGCAATGTCATATTATTCATTTTGGAATTTCTCTTTCATAATAATAATAATAATAATAATAATAATAATAATAATAATAATAATAATAATAATAATAAAGACTATTTTACTTGAATGGGTAATGGTCATACCACTACATGGTTTTCTTCTGAACTGGGACTACAACTGAATATACTACTATATAACATCTTCGTGCGTATGATAACTTAACACAAAATATGGTACAGTACAGGAAGCACTGAGAACTGTGTGTTCTGTCTTCATTATCCCTACTCAGAAGTGTAGTAATCCATTTGTAGCTACGTGCTTGCTTTTAAGTAGCCTAATTCTTGCATGTACAAATCCCGTGTTGAGAGGAAGTTTGGCCATGTAAGAAAAGAGGCCAATGGTGGGAGTATGCACGTCCTCCTAGTCCTAACACAATGGTCTGTCTTATTTGTCCTTTCTGTAATCCACTTCACACATCAAACATTTGAATGAGTACATGCCCACACTAATCTAATATCAAAATGTGTAAGAAAAAAGTTTGTTTAGATAGTTTGTTTTATTCTATTAAAAAACCTTTAGAATATTTTGGCAATAAAATGAGAGAATGGTGGACTCAGTGGACCATGAATGAAAATTAAATTACAGTACATTTGAGATGTGGTAAGACACGATCAAACCATTGTTTCTTTTTTTCTATTTTCTTCTATTAATTCTTTATACTAAAAGTATACAAATATAAGATGGTTGGACTGAACATACATATCCAGTTTCTCATTCTGATATATTTCTTGTTTATATGGTAATTTCTTGTTTTCATTTTATTTATTTATAGACTTTTTATCAACAGATTTTAATCCAACATCTAACACTCAGTCTTGGTGGAGAAAACCTGGCTTTTAAAAACTACTCTATACCATATTGTATTTGTGCGTCTTCGCATCAGGGGGTCTTTTGCTCCTAGCAAGCTACCTCTGGGCTGTCTGGGCCATCAACAACAGGCAAGAAAGCAAGAGAGAAAGAACTTGAAAGATGCCTCAGATTGTTGTGCCAAAACACTACAGTGTTGAAAAGACACAAACACAATCTGACAGGTTTTGCTACGAGGTTGTCCAGACAAATGGGTAAAAAGTCAAAGAGTACAGATATTTATAAATCCAGGGAAAAAGTGGCAGGAACACATAATACCAGTGGAAAGAAGTCTTATGTTGGGCTAATTGATGTTAAACATCATGTCCGTATATAATTCCAGCAAAAGGTCAGCTGCTAATTAGATTACCCAAAAGCCCAAAATAACACATTTGGTGAAATCAGTGCTTGGTAGTGTAGAAGTGAGCTCTACATCTAACATCCAGCTGGCAGTGCTCTTACTGGAATGAAGGCACCTGTCTGGCTTTTCTCATGAGAACACTGAAAATATATAGTAGGCTAGTGGTAAAGTTTCCTACTCACTTCAAGTTAACTGCTGGAAAACAAATGAAGAAATACAAAGCTCCCCATAATTACAAAATTCATATACTGTTATGCAACTAGTTTAGTTGAGTATAGAAGCATGTGCATAGTATACAACACATTTACAGTGAAAGCTCCTTTCAGAAGCAGAGCTTTTGTTGTACTGCACGGATGATTGAGTGAGTATTCATAAAGATCATGTGCTCTACTTTGTCCCTGGCATGTCTCATTTGTGTTTGGGCTCTTGGCCTATCAGTGGTAGTGTGGGAGAATAGAGGTCAAATCTGTGGTCATGTGCTGCCCAAATTCCTCTTCTAACAAGGTCATTTCTAACATGTCATAATAAGCTTTTTGAAGAAGGATTCTTTGAAATATTTTTATGTTTCACATTTTTCTACATGTGAAGGGGTGTAAGGGGATATTTACAATGGATTATTAACTGCAGCGTGCCACTTGATTTCCAGGGTTGTGTTTCTGTCATTTTGCTGAAACCCCTTTAAATCCCCTCTGAAATCTCCGCGTCTTGTGAAATCCCTGAAAGGTTGAAGGTTTGGGAGTTATTTGAAATAGGCTTTTATGACCTTTAATTCACTATGTCTTTAATTTTCTCTTGAACTGGACTTGTACCTTTGGGGCTAGCACTGAATCAAAGAGTGGTGGCATTCTATAAGCATGTCTAAAATGAGAGTTCGGCATACTTACACTAATGAGAGGGGCTTAACCTGCAGTACTTGTAAAAGTACATACACTTCTGTATGCTTTGATTGTACTGCAAATCTACTGTAAACACCATGCTCAAAAGCTGCAACATACAGTGTGGCATTTTAAGTAACTTGAGAGCAGCTATTTTTTTTAAATACTGCCTCTTACTCACTGAATATGAATTGAAAGTCATTGTACAACATTTTGAGTTTAATGTACATTAAAGGAAGCTCTATTTGCATAATTAGATTGCTCTATATACATAATTGGTCAGGTTAAAATCATATAAAATACAATGATACTTAGTGTTTGTTTGCTGATCATTTGTAGCTAGTGACTTTCTTATGCCTGTTATCCATCTGTTTCATCCTTGGTAAAAGCTTTCCAGGACTGTAAATTGATGTGTTTTATCTCCAATCTTCACATCAGAAATGATAATTCATACTCAGTTGGATTCAAGTAAGATGACTGACTTGGCCAGTCAGGAAACTTCAACAATCTGGTCTTGAAAAAGGCTTAACTTACTTAAGGTCATTGTTTTGCTGCAATTTTGGGCAATGTGATGGGACCTGTGCTGTTAAGTTGCTCCTGTACTCTGCTGTCAGGAGTCATATCATCAGTAAAGATGAGTGAGATCAGAGCACTGGTAGCAATATATACTTACTGCAGTATGTTTCAAATTTTAGGTACAAAAGAGCTTGAATATTTGTGAACCCTTTAGAATGGTCTATATTTCTGCATAAATTTGCCTAAAAAATTAAAAGTAGAAAAATGAAACAAAATCAAACAAACGAGACAAACATTTTAGACTTGGTCATTTATTTATTGAGGAAAATTATCCAATATTAAATATCTGTGAGTAGCAAAAGTATGTGAAGCTTTAAAATGAGCAGATTTGCCCACCATCAGGACAGAACAACAACTGTCTGCATTTCAGAGTTGCAATTGTAAAATAACTATAGATATACATGGACAAACAAGCCAGGTTATAGATTATAGCAACAATGTTTTGGCAACTGAAAACCTTAAACTTAATAAGCAAGTGTTTTTGCTCAGAAAAGTGCTAATGTTAGAATAGATAACTACTAATTTGATGCTTCTAAACATCTTAGTTTAACCCTTTCCAAACTTCTCCTCATGGCCTTCCTGTACCATTTATAGTTCTCATCCAATACACGGTCAATTAATATTTCTTTATGATAAGTTGAGTGTGCTGGTGTTGCAATTTAAGAAAACCATGGGATGACTGGGAGCATTAAGGAAAATATCTGAAATCTTCTTGCTCAACTTTACTGCATTTATTTTTTCTTTGCATGTATTCTATATACAGTATAATGTTTTAACAAGCAAAACCAAACTTATATTCTGATGATCTGCCTAAGACGTGCCCAAAACCTTTGCATAGTACTGTACACATGGACTAAAAGAGAAATACTTGGAAGTACCCTAATCCCATTGTACTGTGTCATTGACCAGTTAAATATGGCATGTAATGCATGCAAAATAGTCAAGACCCTTGCCTCTTTTGTAGCAGACACAAAAACTATCTCTACTGAAATTGCATGATATATCAATTGTTAATAATGAGATGTAAGCAATATTGATATTGCATTTCTGCAAAATGCAAAATTGCAAAAGGATACCTCTAACCAGTCATTAAATGCTATTTCCTGATCAATTCATTTATGTGGGTGTGTTGATGAATCAAGACATTCATATTATCTACCAAACATACATTATTTTGGCAATAAATAACACAGTTGCAACAGCTGTAATGCATAGTAATATCATTTGAACATGGTTGTGCATATCATTCACATTAGTGTTATTTGCACTTTGAGTACATTTGCACAACTTAATTAAAAAATAATGCATCTTGATCTAATCCAACCCTTATATTCCACAGTCCATGTCCATTCATCCATGTACTTATTGCTTGCCATATGAATATAGAAGTAGATGCAATACAGTAGCCTACATAGCTAAATTGACATCATTCAGCTGTGCTCCACTTCCTGAGACAGGGCTGAGTATTGACAGTAGTCATCACAAGTATGTGTGACTCCAGACTGAAGCATCTCATCTCCTCATCTCTCTCCAAGGAAAACATCTGACACCCCTTGGAATAAAAGGCTGACTGAGAAGACAGGCTCCAGAGGCAGATAGAGTTGCTCATTCAAAGCTCGCTCTCACTGTGTAACAATGTCTAAAGCTTGTCCTGCACTCAACTGACTCCTTCTATTCAAACAAATGACAACCTTTTTATTTAGTCAATTTTAGTTAATAGAGTGCACTGAGATCTTCGTCATCAGTGTCATGATCTCACAGCTCATATCAATGGACTGAAAAACGTGTTGATATAAAGCTGACTAAAAGACATGGGAACAGCCTTGTCCCATCTGGGACCAAGAGGATTAAGTAAGCCAGTAAAAGACATGAGTAGAGGATTACAATATCAAACAGACTTGTGTTGTAAGACAAAATTGAGTGAAATTTTGTATTGGGAGTCCTTAATCTGCTGAATATAAGAGTGGGGAAAAAACATTAGATTTGAATGTGTCCTTAAATATGTAGAAGGTTTATTGCTTAATGAAACCTGGGAAATAAAAAGGCTTATAGAGTGTCAGAGAGCTACTATATTATTCCTCTGTTAATTTATGTTAAACCAAAAAGCCCACATTTACTGTCAAAGTCATGAGCCTCTACATTGTTTTATATATAGTTCGACATAACATTTTCTTCTGTTTATGTCATTATTTAATTAAATTAACAAAATGCTAACTTGTGTATGAGTTTGGATACTTTACCCTCCTCTGGCCAAATCAAAAACCTTAATCATTAAAGGAGCAGTTAATATCTGAGTAGATTTAAAATAGTCTCCACAGATGGTTATTTTACATTAAAATATGCATCTTCAAGTTATATTTTTTCCACTACACCACTGATTGTTTTGCAAAATACATTGCAATCATACAAATCTGTATGTACTGTAAATTTCCTCAAAGCATACTTTAAAGACATGTTTCTGTTATGATTAAATGTCTAGAACATGAAACATGGAATAAAGTGAACTTTGCCTTTAAGATGCTCTCAGTCCCAGTCCTGAGGTCTGCATGTACTGAATAGTTTTTTACATGCCTGGCTCACTTGTAAAAGTTTGATGATTACATGATAAACTTAATCAGGTGTGCAAAAACACGCAGCACGCAGACTATGACTGAGAACCACTACACTAAGACTGAGTATTACTTTTCAGAGAGCTAAGAAACTGCTTTTCCAAACTGTGCATTGTTCATCCAGTCTTACCTCCTGCATACATGACAGCAAGCATGATGGAGGAGATCCAGGAAACCTGGCTGCTGGTGGCATTGAAGATGACTTCAATATCTTTGAAGAACACAGTGATGGACTTGGGAAAGGCATAGGAGAAGCCAATAGAGATGAAGGCACCAATCACTACAGCCCAACCCCAGCCTCCTTCTGGAGGAGTGTACCCCACAGGACCTCCAACAGCCGGGGGCATTGTGATATCCTCACAAAAGAATAGTTCGGTTTCTAAATGAAGAGAGCATTGACATATAAAAAGGTTGCAATTCAGACAAGTACATTAACTATTGCCACTGTCCTTCCAAAAATGTATCTCCAAAATAGTGAATTTAGAGAAGAAGACAATTTTAAATTTAAATCTAATTTTGGAGCATTTCAACTTGTACATCTGTTCTGTTCATATAATGTAAAAATGTAAAAATATGGACATACATGGTTTTGAAATGACAGATTTTTTGTAATTTTGTTTAAATGGCAACAGTTGATGCATCATCAAACTATTTAGACTTCCATTTAACCTGATGGATGCATATAAAATTTGAGATATAAAGAATGGGAAGCATAATCAAAAGAGAGTCTTTGCATTGAATGAGCCACTAACATCAGAAAATGCACCATTCAAAGGACACCTAAGACTTTTATTGAATCAGTTTCTGAGCCAGACTCAGCATATAAAATGCCCATAAACTGCAATAGCAAGAGTTTTATATATATGTTGGAAGCCAACATGCCCTCCAATTTTGGCTCAAGCTATTTCAGGAGGATCAGGAGTTTGTGTCAGAGAGTTCTAGCAGAGTTCTACCAATATAAGGTTATTTTCTGAATTGGCATTTTAAACCACTCTATGTGCCCACTTGGATTTGTGTTGTAGGCTTGGGGAAAACAACTGAGAGGGATCAGTGACTCATTTCAGATTATGCTCTCTGCTGTGCTTTTATTCTAGAAGACTCCTCATGACACAACAACCACTGATGCCTGATGATTGCAGAATCCCATCTCTCTATTACATTCATCATAATAGGTTTTTAAGATATTGCCACATTTTCAATATCTTCTAAATGCAATATCTGACTTGAAACCATATATATTACACAAGATATGAGTAGACTTAGAGAAGCAGATATGACAACCCTCCAAACTTCCAGCTTTTCTTTGTACTTCTTCAGTTTACTTTTATGGATAATTTGATTTTCACTCCTTTCTTTCTGCTATTAGTTGTGTATATTGCATATTTTTAATTACATTCTGAAAGCTGGAAGCTACAAAGTAGCAAAGTTTATGAAGCAAACTTGAGAGCAAAATGGATTTACAGATTCAATGGTTTCATGTCACACAAACAGTCTGAAACAGTAAGCGTATTCACTCTCAGATGCCATAGATTTCTCACATAATGTTCCTACCTTTCTAACACCACTCAACAAACTCTCAGCAGAAAGCAGTCCAAAGAACGCTCTTACTCCTGAGTACAAGCCGGCAATGTTTTTTGGAATTAGATGGTACTCTGTATGTTGAAGACCTTGTCCTCTGAGGTGGAAGACTAAACCTGATTTGGAAGAGCTACTAAAACAACAAGCTAAAACAAACACTGTGCAGGCCTTTGGGAAGAAAGTTTACTTCACCTTATAATGAAGCAAGCTGGGTCCAACTTGACAATTTCAAGCTCCTGTGCAAGAATGAGGCCAGCCCAACTCTTATTGGCTTCTGAAAGCAAAACTCAGAGCTAAAGACAGAATTCTATTGGCTCCACAAAGTCTATTGCCATGCCCACTTATGTCCATTGCACCTCCTCACCCTTTGTTCAGTTCTCTTTCAGTAGAATCCAAGCTCACAACTCTGGCCTCAAAGCAGACTAACACTGCTAATCAACTGTCTATTTTGAGATAAAATTGTATTATTTCATGCATAGAAGTCATGAACTTTATTGTGGTGATGTGTTTTGTTCATGTTATCCACAGCAGAGATGCAGTGAACTTTAAACAGCTGATAAAGGTCAAGGGCAGACCACATTTAAGCATCTTAAAATGAGAGAGCAGAGGAATGTTTCCAAACATGAATCATTTGAAAAATCTTTCAAGACTGGAATTTAGCAAATGTGTTGATAATATGTTATAATGTTGTTATAATGCAATATGGAGTATTGAGATATGACTCTAATGACTGTATTGTGTCTCAGTACTGTGCTATCACAATAAATTGTCACAGTATTGTTGTCTAGGCATATCCTGGTATTGTCAATCATGTCTACAACACTGAACATCTGCATATTGCATTAGAAAGTAGTGTTTGTGGAAAGTTCAGTATAAATAAAACAATGCACTACTGGTGCTGCATATGTGCATACAGTACACCTACACTATTATTGAATGATTAAAAAGTAACTATTATTGTTCAGATTACAGTGACCAAACACAGTTTACTAGAATAAAATAGAATAGAATGGAACAGAATAGAATAGAGCATCATTTAGTGGTAAAAAAGAACTGATAATGACAATAAAGCCTCTGTGATATAACCATAACTAGAGAATACTGTTTTGCTCAAAGTATGACTTTATATCAGAATTTGCTAACAGCATTAGCTGTTGTCAACTTAAAAACTGAAATGTAAACCAAATTGCCAGTGATAATACAGTATTCATTTGTAGTCATAATGAGAAAAGCACCTTAATCCACATTAAGCATTGTTGTTCATAATTTCATTCAAAAAGAAAAAACTGTTTTTTACATTGTATTTTAAATCTGTATTTTAAAACTGTATTTTAAAACTGTATTTTACATTTATTACATGTAAAGTGACACTTCAAGCCTTTTTTGTTTTACTGTTCATCAGTTTAGCTAATAGCTCATGAAAATCAGAAATTCTGAATCTCAAATTATTATTATAATATTTTATTTTGAGTTGAGTAAATAATTATTCTAACAGTTTCAACATTAAAACAGTAAATACTTTAAATATGACACTTTGTATGTAATAAATATAAAATCTAAGACAGTTTAATTTTTTGGAGATGCACTAACCTTCAAATATATCTACAAAATATAACTGATTTAAAAAATAAAAAGACATAAATGCAAAAGCCAACTGACTTTCAGAAGGATACTGAAATAAGTATTAAAATACAAAGAAATGTATTGTAATCTTGCTTAAAAAAACACTACTTCTAGTGAAAAAAACTACACCCAAAAGACTAATACACTCTGACCTATATAGAAAGTAGACAAGTTGCAGGCATCACTGATAGAAACATCTCTGGTGGCAAATCATCTGGAGACCAAATGTATCGACAGCCACTGTCCAATAAAGTGGCACAGCATTCATTTTCTCTCCCTCTCGAGTGAGCTAGCAGGGGACAAAGGACCAGAGCAAGAATATTCTTCTTATTCAGGTCTGTCCAGACAAAACAAACATGATTTGGAAACATGCATGGCTTTGAGACAGACACCACACAGTCCTGCTGTGTGCCACCCATGTGACAGGAATATAAAGAGAGGCAGAAAGGAAGGGCCAGGGGAGAGGACCATGGACCAAAATGCTGTGGAAACGTTGTTGATTCTATTGTTTCTTTTTTCAGGAACTGGGCTGCACTACAAACAAATTGCAGTGTCCACTTTAGTGACTAGTCATGCCTCATCCAAAATTTCACACAACATATTGCATATTACATTTTTCTTTTTTAATTAACAACATCTTTTCAAACATGATAATCTTTTTAGCAAAGCACACCTTCCCCTTGTCCTTCCTTGCCTTTCAAAGTACAAGGTCTTCTTTGATTTCCCAGCAATTAGGTCTAGATGCAAAATGATAATATTTATTTTTCTACAAGTAATTTCCAAAAATTTATTTTTCTAAATACTTTCAACAAACCACACCTAAAGGGTCCCACATTCTCCTTCATCTAAGGAAGCCGGATGACCCAGACTAAGAGAAGGAGGAGACATATTCCCATTAGCTGCTGTTTTTGTTTGGGCTGCCCATTGTGGAGGCCTCATCCCAACAGCCTGCGCCAGTAGATCTAACATATGTCTACGTCAGTTCATATATGTACGCAGAGAAAAAAATCACCTGAGAAAATAAACACTTACTACTGTATTAAGGGAGGAACAGAAGAGGCCAAGCTCACCCATTGAGCGCTTCATTGTTAACAATGTCATGCTTTAGTGTAACAGGAAAATCCCTGTGTTGTTCTGTAATAATGTAGTATTTGAACATGCAACAGAAGGGCTTCAAAGCAATGGCACAACTGGACTACAGTGCAAAAAAAAAAAATAATTACGGGCTTCTCACGTGAAAATGACCTTGATACATTAAAAGACAATGTAAATTACCTGATTTCTCTCAATTGCCATGTCTCAATCAAGACGGTGCTTTACCATAGGCTCACAGAAGTATATTATTAAGTTGTCATAGCTACCCATGAGTAATGGGTGTAAAATTGTGTAAGTTAGTAACATAAGGGGGCAATAAAGATGGCAGAGGGACAGGCAGTTATACCACTATTTCTTTTTATCACTATTTCAAAGAACCTGAGATGTAAGTTCAAAGTTTTACTGCCAGCATTTATCATTACTTTTTTAATTACTCAAGGCCTTCCACTGGCCAGTGTCATAGTCTTGAAATATGAAATTCATGAAAGCCAATAATACTGACTGAACCATCCACCACTCTTGTCAGCAAGTGTCTCACTGCATATTACACATTGTACAAATGCTTCAAAATAAAGGGGACTGAAAAGAGTTATGTCTTGTTCTCCTTCTTACAAATGTACAAGGACAAAAATGCTTCAGTACAGTCTGTACCCCTTAAACCAAATGAAATCAAATGATGTAATGCCATATTTGTCTCCACCCATTCACTGTTTCAGTTGTACAGCACATCCTGTATCTCTGTCTTGCAGCACGTCTCTCATCCGCTTATTGTTTCTTTTCACCTCTCAATCTCAATATGCTGGTGGAAGCTAGGCGCCGAGCCTGCTGAGAATGGGCAAAACATTTCTGTATGTACGTTCATGGTTCACCTGGGTTTTCACATGAGCATGTGTGTGAGTGTACAGCCAGAAACACTGTAAGCTCCTTCAATTTGTCCAGCAGAAGAAGAAGGCTGACCTTGTGAGCAAAGGAGACAATTGACAGAGGGGAGCACTGTTAACAAGGACTGGCCATATATCAAACAGCCAATTTGGAGCTCTTTATCCACTGGGGGTCAATTCCAGCCACATGGACATAGATCAGAGGATTTGGGACATATGGTACACAGTTAACGTCAGTCTGCTTCATCTCCAATCAACTGCCATGCAAACACAGTCCTCCTCCTGAGGGTCATGCTGTATTACACACATTATCCTTAAATATACTTCAATCATTGTAACTATAGCTAGCACCCAGACATGCACACCATTTTAAAATCACTGTAATATTTATATATTGTATTCCACTCTGCCAGCAAATAGGAAGATTCTTTTTGTTGTTCCATTTGCACTGCTTTTGGGTTACATGTTTACATGTGAAAGGATATGATATTGTCCTCTTCTGCAGATGCATAATCTTTGTAATTGGAATCTTCATTTGTATGTCTGACTGTACCTCAGAGATAATCCAGATGGTCAGGCCACAGACTGATTAAAAGCTGTAAAACTGAAGAATCTGGCACTGTTGATTCTCATATGGAAGCTTCTCCAACACATTAGCACAGACACAGGTTGTTGCTAGACTGTATTCATGCCATAAAAACATAACTCTTCTACATGAAAGGGGATGCAAGGGCCATCTAGTGGACACTGCAGATATTTTGTCATATTACACACATAGATGTAAGCACTAGTTGATTAGTGGTATCAGCTTAACAATCCAGCAGGTTTGTAACTATTAGGCCAAAATATGGCAGTGACTTTAATGAATGGTGTAAATAGATAATGGTATAACCTGTTCTGTACTAATATAATGTAGTCATTGTTTTGTATATAGTGAACCATCCACTTAGGACTGTTATTGGTATGAAGGCAGCAGTCAGGGAATATACTTGTATTCAGGGAAATGTTGTTATCTGCATGTTATTCCACTGATATAGCTAATAGACAATTAATATTCTACATTAGTGAAGCTAAACTGGAATTTACAGCCCCAATTCTAAAATTGTTGAGAAGCTGTGTAAAATGTAAATATCTAAAATCATATTTACATTTCACACACACGCGCACACACACACACACACACACACACACACATAAATAAATATAAAAAGAAATATGATATTTTCACATTTCTCTGTTTATTCTTTACATGATGATTAATAATATTTAATGAATATTAAAATATCAATAATTTATCTATAGACTACCTTACAGTTAATCTTATCCACATTATTACACAAATTCTGGTGAAAACAATGCAAAAAACAAAAAGCAAAAAACAAAACAAAAAAACAAACAACAACAAAAAAAAAAAACAGTGACACTAACAGCCTTCACACAAAATCTTGTTCCCGTATTGAGATAGCATCAGTAATAAAAAGGCTTGTGTCTCTTATTTGTGTCTGTGCTGTTTGTAAACTTCTTTACGTTTTCATGGAATAGATCATTTCTGAAGTTTTGGAACCATCAAGTCCTTTCAGCATTGATGTCTCCTCATCATTTTCAAGTTTCTTGGCTGCACTGTCCATGGTGGAGTCATCATCCTTTCCTTTTAGCTGAGCACTTTTAAGTTCTTCTTTTGCTTCCTTTTCCAGCAGCCTGTAGTTGATGCCCATACCGACAAAGAGGAGCAAGCTGGCGACCAACAGGATTATACCACAGCTTATGTAGGTGTATTTGTAGTCGTGGTAGATATCATTAAATTTTCCTGTGAATGCAAATACAATATGAGTGTACGCTGCTGTCACATTTTTTAAAGATATTTCAGGAGTAAATCTCTTTTTTGCTTTCTGACTATTCAGCTTTTCACCTGCAACGTCTGCTGCTAAAGTCTTTTAAAGCAAATGGCAATTTAAGTCTATTACTTATACACTGTAAAAAAAAAAGTCTCACCAACTAAAAAAATCTTAGTGACCCGTTGAACCTATTTTTTTATGTTGGCCTAATTTAAGTTCTGCAAGATGCATATTTCAAGTTCTGCTGACAATCCTAGAATTTACATCCAATTAAAGAAAATAAGTTGAGTCAATCAAATGTTATAAATGTGATTGACTCAACTTATTGTCTTTAATTGGACATACATTCTAGGATTGTCAGCAGGACTTGAAATATGCAGCTTGCAGAACTTAAATTAGACCAACTAAAAAAAAATAGGTTCAACGGGTCACTAAGATTTTTTTAGTTGGTGAAACTTTTTTTTTACAGTGTAGTTTAATTTATAATTAAGCTCCAACAACAAATTTAAACTTTGAATGTGTTGGCTGATAAAACATTAAAGCTTTTTAAATTTTCTTAAATATTTAGCACCTTTCATTAAGTGCATCTGAGGTCTTTCACTTGTGCTAAAGTTTCAGCCTGGTACCCTTGCCATGGCAAGCATTACACATTTATTTTTGTGAGTACTGATTTAGCTTAAAGGTTTATCCAGTGCCCACTGGCAAACACCAACATGAATAATTTTAACAAGTCTTAAAAAGCTGCAAGACATGGAAATGTAAATAAAGTGCAAGTTCATGAATCCACAACTGTAGGCTTGTGTATGACTGTGCCAGAAAAAAATGCACAGAATACAGATGTAGAATACATTTTAAGTTAATCTGCTAATAAGGCAAAAAGGTTGTTTTCTAAAACTGAATGAGTGCAATTGATTTGTGGCAATGATCTTGGAGCCAAAGGAATACTTGAAGCAATTGTAGTCTGCTAATTGTATGTAATCAAGTAATTACAGAATAAGCAGACAAATTGCACACCCTTTAAAAGGGTTTTTCAAAGGTTCTTTAGCAAACGCAATGCTTAGACAGAGCTATTTAAATGATTAATCTTTAAAAACCCTTTTAAATATAGCACAAAAAGAGTTCAACTTGTGCTAGTCATAGATCCTGGTATAGAACCCCTTTATAGTGAGATTGTAGGGACTAATACAGGACAAATACAAGCCCACTGTAACACAGTTTATATGCAACAGTATGTTATGGTTTTTTGAGATTAGCCAAATTAACTTCAACCCTGTTAGATATTAATACAATGATTTTCAATGTTAAAAATTAGACTGTCACACTCACCCAAAAGAGGAGGGGCAAGTAACACTGGCACACATTCCAAAATAGTGACCAGCCCCACAGCACTGGAGAACCGCTCTGCTCCCACCAGATCCATCAAAGTTTCAAAAAGCACAGAACTTAGCCATCCAAATGCAAAACCAAAGAAAGCTGAATAGACCACAAACCCAAAATAGTCATCTGCCAGAGGTGCAAGTAGATGGCACACACCATTAAACAGAACAGAAGTAGCGAAAAAATACTGCACTCTGGGCCGCACCCATTCACTGTTGGCCAATTTTCCCATGGAAGGTCGTGCCACCATGTCCACCATGGCCAGAACTGAGAGCAAAGATGCAGCTCTATCATTTGGAATATCTTTAGTCTTGGCAAAATTGCTGAGGAATACAAGTGGGGTGAACAGGCCACAGTACATAACAACGTTGCCAGCAAGGTACAGTACAAAGCCACGGTGTTTGAACAGGGATAGATCAATGTAACTGTTGATCATCTCCATCAAAGTCTTCTTCTCAGCTGAAGTGTCTGGCTCTTTCACTGCAGGTTTTGGCTTTTGCACAATCGGCCTCATGAGAGATCCAGCTACACAGCAGTTCAGCAGAAGTCCTCCCAGGATGAGGAAGCTGCCCCTCAAGCCAAACTGATCATAAAACCAACTGTTTAATGGGGCTAGAGAGGCTAAAAACACAGGAGTGCCAGCCATGGCAATTCCATTAGCAAAGGGCCTTCTTTTGTAGAAGTATTTGCTAATCATTATAAGGGCTGGATTAAGATTGAATGCAAGTCCAAGACCTATTAAGACATTGTAAACATACAGACAGAATGAAAGGCTTCTTGTTTTTGTTTAAATAAAAATACAGAGTAGATTTGTAGATTTATTGCTGCACTTGATAAATGTATTTAATTCTACCCACCTCCTACCACACCAACATAGAAATATAAGGCCTCCACTGTGTTGCAAAATGAGGCTGCAATGAGTCCAGCTCCTGAAAGGCAACCCCCAATTATCATTACAGTACGACTGCCATACCTTTTCACCAGAATACTGCTGATTGGACCTACAGATAATGATGAGAAAATGATATCAAGGTGAATAGACAACAATAAAAGTACAATAGAAGGCATTGCATTGTCAATAAAGCAGAACACCTTTTTATACTTTTTTACCATCAGTAAAACACAGTAATAGCATACTTTTAAGATAACATTTTTACTGTCTTTCTTTTGTCTGTGCTCATTTCTCTCAAGGATGATTTCATTTCCCATGTCCCGTCACAATAAATTCCACACCTTGAAGTGACAAATGCATTGTTATTGTGGCAGCCACTAAATTAAACATTTACATGAATATTCAAAGTGTTTACCTCTCTAAATCTGTAAGAATTTGAAAAGAGAGGACATGTATTCTTTCATGAGTTCATAAAAATTCAGAATGTAATAACTTTTACACTGAAGACTGAAGGTGTCTGTTGAGTAAGTAAGCAAAAGGAAACTATAATGGCATTCATGTCTTCTCATTCCAAAAGCCTGAGGTGTAAAAATCACAATAAGAAGATGTATAAGATTAAACATATTGTATAAAAAATACATTGCTATAGTTTATTAGTTTATAGTGCTTAAACATGGTGAGGACAGCATGCCTGGTGCACACTGTTGTTTAACATTTGTTTTAACAAGCTAAATATTATGCATGTATATTATAATCTAAGTGTACACTGTGTATACACTACATATATATATATATATATATATATATATATATATATATATATATATATATATATATATATATATATATATATATATATATATATAGTGTAGAACAAAATTAATACAAATAACATTAAATAACATTAATAAGCACAAATTGTATGTATGTCATCATGTCTATTTAACAAATTTCTGAAATTCTGTTTGTGATGGTTCAGTATTATTTGTATATAATTCCTAGTTTGGTTCATCAATACTTCATTATTTTATATCAAGTGTTCTGCTGATGAACTCTTTGTTTTTCAAACTAGTAGACAACAACAAACCAACTGCTTTTTCAGAAAAAAAACATTTCAATTATGTTATTCATTAATAATTCTTTCTAATTGCAACAAAGCACTTGAGGCACTGGCATAAAACATATCAATAGAATAACATAAAACAGTTTCATATTTTCCTCATAATTTACACATATTTTATATTTGTTACATGTAAAGTGACAACTTTATTTTACTGATGATCAGTATGGCTCATAACCATTAAAATCAAAATCCAGAATCTCTAATTATTTGAATATTTAATTTTGAGTATTTGCTATGACTTATATAATCTATTATATATGACTTATATAATCACATTTTACTTATACTGAATCAGTATACAATCATATAACATTCAGGACATTTCTGTTATCTGACATCATGATAGATGACGATGACTTCATGATAATTTTTATAAAGGCAAATTGTATAAAGTGGAGTTCATGTCACCTCCTGCATATATGAAGCATGCATTGATGGAGGAGATCCAGGAAACTTGACTCGTGCTAGCACTGAACATTTGTTCAATATCTTTGAAGAACACAGTGATGCACTTGGGGAAGGCATAGGAGAAGCCAATAGAGATGAAGGCTCCAACCACTACAGCCCATCCCCAGCCTCCTTCTGGAGGAGTGTACCCCACAGGTCCTCCAACAGCAGGAGGCATGCTGGTATCCACATAAAAAGGTTAGTTTTCTGCATGGAGAGAACAGATAAGAGAAGAAAGAGCATAGTTTATCCATATGACATATGTGTAGATGAAACTTAATTTAGCTGCCAGAAATATCTCCCAATGTGTAGTAGATTGTGCATCCCAGTATCCCGATTTTAAATCTGTTTTTATTCAAGAGTCATTGTATTTCATGTACATTTATATAACTGCTATAAATACAATTTTATGTTAAATTAAGAGTATGGACACATCTGGTTAAATTACATTTTGTTGACTTTGTAAGTAAAGAGATATCTACAGGGAAAACACTGCTAAACATTTAATGCAAACTTACTGTAAATTTGATTAAATAAATATGTATTTATTTAAGACAGACAGACAGACAGTGAGAGACAGACAGACAGACAGAAAAAAAGATAATTTATATATAGATACATAGATAGATAATAATAATAATAATAATAATAATAATAATAATAATAATAATAATAATAATAATAATAATAAATTTTATTTGTAATGCACTTTACAAGTGTCACATGGTAAAATACATAATAAAAGTACATGACAAAATATATGGTAAAATATATGGTCAAAAACAATAAAAATAGTTTTAAACGTCCACCTCTTGCTACAAAAGGACCACATAAAAGTCCATAAGGTTCTACATTTAAAAGCTTAGGATTACGAGCTATAAAATTTCCTAAAAAGAAAGGTTTTAAGTTCTTTTTTAAAACTTTCTTTGACTAGAGGTAGATATCTTGCACCTATCTTTATCTTCTTCTTATCAGGTACATGATCCATTTATATATTTTTTTCAGGTTGTCATTGTGTAATGCCTTTTAGTAGTTCCTCACAGTTACTTTAGGACTACATCTCCAAAACATAAAGTAATATGTTCTTTTTTGACACTGCTCTGCTCACAATAAACAACATCCTGCGGTGTGGTTTCTCACTCCACCAAACAGTTCTCTTTCAGTTTTTTTCATTGCCATAGCATATGGTGTCTAAAATGCAAGCAAACACTTCAGATGAATTATCACATCCATAAATTAAGTATTCAACTATCCTGTTTGCACTGTAATAGAAGATAAGTGCTGCTATGTTACCATTGTGTTTTGGAAAAATGTCCAGACACCAAGGGTACATGGTAACCTTTAGAACAAAGTGTTCACTGTCCTCACAAAGTTTACAAAGTTACAAAAGTTCTTACAAAGTTCCTTAGTGCATGAACACTTAATTACTTTGTACATCAATAGAATCTGATCATTAACACACATGAGTAATGATTATAAATGGAAAGGCAAACTCAACACATAACCTGTTGTCACAAATGACTGTTCACAGCTTTCAGCTATACATTGAAATATAAATTATTTTTATGGTCAACAGTTCCATTGTACTGTGTCCTTAACTCCATTCACTAGTGTATTAACCTTGAATTAAGATACTTATATTATTTGTGGGGACTGAGAGAAGTTGTGGGTATATATGTATGAAAATGATTTGGGTCTCTATTGATTTCTAGTTCTTATTAGCAAGACTACCATCATAGCTCACTTCCAAACAAATAAGTACATTTTGAACAAATATGTGTGATAGCAGAAAACTACATATCATTGATAAGAAATATGTTCAAAGCTGCTAATATACAGACAACTGATTGAATTCACACTGAAGATTTTTTTAGGGTAATTATCCATATAATGATGTTGACACTTACCTTTATTGTCTGCTTTGTTTTCCTTTTGTTTTCTACACTTTGTCCTCATACATTCCGGCTGTTTTGTTATAAGCCACAGTCCTGTGCTGCTCAAAATAAACTTTCTGGCCTTCAGTGAAATGCTAGGCACCACCCAACCCCAAAGAACTAATCACAGCAAAGTCATGTGACTTGCTGATGCCAGTTAAGAAGACAAAGTGTGATTGTTATTGTTATGCTAATGTAAGGTGATTGAGGGCATACATGGAACTTAATTTTTTTGTGCACATAACAAACAATGTTTTCAAATCATGGCTAGAATTTCCATGAAATCTGTTCATTTTGACCGAATTTGTCCTAAAACTTTAGAAGATTCTTGGAAAGAGTTAAACTATTAATGAATGCTTATGTATTCATTAACAATAATAAATAATAATTCTAACAATAATACAAACCGGATTCCAAAAAAGTTGGGACACTAAACAAAATGTGAATAAAAACTGAATGCAATGATGTGGAGATGGCAAATGTCAATATTTTATAAGTAATAGAACATAGATGACAGATCAAAAGTTTAATCTGAGTAAATGTAACATTTTAAAGGAGAAATATATTGATTCAAAATTTCGCAGTGTCAACAAATCCCAAAAAAGTTGGGACAAGTAGCAATAAGTGGCTGGAAAAAGGAAATTGAGCATATAACGAACA